>VXAB01009781.1:0-159078 GCA_013399175.1 Odontophorus gujanensis | reverse complement strand
CTGGTGAGGGGTCTGGAGCACAAGTCTTATGAGGAGCGACTGAGGGAGCTGGGATTGTTTAGTCTGGAGAAAAGGAGGCTCAGAGGGGACCTTATTGCACTCTACCACTTCCTGAAGGGGGATTGTGGTGCGGAGGGGGTCAGCCTCTTCTCCCAGATTACTAGTGACAGGACGAGAGGGAATGGCCACAAGTTGCGCCAAGGAAGATTTAGATTAGATTTGAGGAGAAACTTTTTCTCTGAAAGAGTGGTCAGGCACTGGAATGGCCTGCCTAGGGAGGTGGTTGAGGCACCATCCCTAGCGCTGTTCAAGAAGCGTTTAGATGAGGTGCTAAGGGATTTGATTTAGTAGCTTAGTGGGTAGGGATGGTGATAGGAGGATGGTTGGACTAGATGATCTTGTAGGTCCTTTCCAACCTAATGCATCTATGAATCTATGAATCTATGAAACAGAGTCAGTGATACACTCATCCTCGTGTAACTACAAGCTTCTTGGATAGAGAAAAGGTCACTGGGTGTGAGAGCAAGTTGGACTACATATTTATTTACCTTTTCACCAACATTCCAACAAAAACTCTCCTGAAAATCAGACATGAGATGTTCTGGAGCTGCGCGTCCCTCAGCCTCTTCTGTGGGAACTGTCCTGTTTTAATTATTTATATAAACATGTAGAAAACGCATTTCAAGAGGAGGAGAGGCTCGAATCAGAATGAGCATGTTTGTGGTTTTAGAAGCTCATTTTGAAGTTGCTGGATTTGTACAAATCTTCAGAGAGAAAAATACTTGGGGAAACTTGAGGTCTTGTCTCATTGCACTGCGATGGCTGTCAAAAATAGTCCTGGTGAGCTTGGCCTATTCTTTGACACAGGAGTGGAAGAGAATCTCCTGGGCATCTGAGGTTGTTTAGTTAAGCATTGGAAAATTCTTTAGCATCCTAGATGGGCCTGGCTACCATGGGTGTGAATTATGGACCCTGTCACAATCAAACATTTTGCAGCCAGAATCTTCTTGATGGCACTCCAACATTCCCTGCGAGTTCCCCCTCCCCTGAGGTCAGCAGGGCTCTCAATTCAGTTGACAAAGATGATCTCTAAATGATAATACTCTGTAGGTTAACTGATGGAGTCTGCATGGTGAATCCTGCATGTGAGGATTCAAACAAGCATCTGGCCTGCCTACTGCTGGTTGCTGACACTGCAGAATGAGTATTAAATCTCCATGTCACATTGGATGGATGTACTTAGTAAAGCCACACAAACTGAATCTCCCTGTGGCTGCGCTTTAGGGAGAAGAGATGGTGGCCAGCTCTCCTTTATTTCTGTCTAGTCACTTGCCCTTTTTCAGCTAAGGCTGAACTGACAGCCTTAACAAACTTGCATCAGAATCTTGCTTCCCTTAAAGTAGTTTGACTTTCAGGAAATTTGCTGAGAAAGGCAAGTTTGTTGAGTCAAGGACCGAACGAGGTCAACTTTTTAATCACAATGAATAATTCAGCCCCAAAGCTTTCCAGGTCCATCCCCAGACACACATGAGCTCTTGTAACATTATTAAAACTAGGAAGCTTTCCTTAGCCTGGAAGCTCAGAGAGAAGGTATTAAACATCAGAGAAGGGAACTGCGAGAGGCATTTGTGTCACAGTCAAAAGCAACAGAAGCTTTTATAAACCATTCTGAAGCACATCCTAAGTTGCCAAGTAATACTCATGGTTTTTTTTTTCCTTAGTCAACAGTTGCTAAAAAGTCTCCTCTGTTATGAGGAGGAGAAGTGTGTTTTGTTGTGCTGTTATTGGCAGAGGACAGAGCACTCCAGACAGGCAGGAAAGAGGGACAGAAATGAACCAACCAACCAACCATAAGCAACCACAGGGTATGAAAGAACATGAGTAAACCTTTGTTTCCAGGCACCTGAGCCAGTCCTTACACAAGCTGACTAAAAGACATTCTTTATTTTAGTAGTCTTTGAATGTTGCTAGTTCTATAAGGAACAGGATGTGTTTTGTTTTCTGTTTTTAAAACACTTTAAAAACATTTTTCTCTCCATACTGCCTGTAAATATGCATGAATTTGACTGTGTGCTGTTACTGAACTGCTACACTGCATTCCAGATGTGCTACTGCATTCTGTAGTGGCAAAATGAGATTTCTTAGGGTAGTTTGTGTGTTAGTTGAAATAGATGAAGTATTTGGGCAGTCCTTGGAATGAAGGCTACAATAAAAGTATAATTTTTTCCCCATCATTAACCTTTCTAGTCTTGCTACCCTGTATGAGTGTTCTATCCCAGTGAAAGTGGTGAACAGAATAAGTCCAGTATGCACCTTCCCAGTGTCTTGGTAATTCCTTTTCCTCCATCTACCTACTTGTGCAGGGGAATAGTATGAGGTAGCAAACAATTTGAAACAGAAGTCGAACTCTCAAAACGTCAAGTTCTCAGGACATTGTTAAAATTTTTTGAAAATGGTCTGATTTTATTACACGTGGCTCTGAAATTATTTCAGGTTTTCTTTTTAAAGTGACCTATCTAGCCAAAAATATTAAATGTGAAGATATTTCAAGAGTGAATTTTGAGAGAAAAATGGAAAAAAAACAAAACAAAACCAGCAACTAGCCACCACTGCCACCAACAAAGAAAACCAACACACCAAAACCGGAACATGTTAAGCTCCCTGGGACTGGTATAAACGTGGATGTGTTGCATCATCTGTTTTGCCTTACTGCTTTATTTTTGCAGCTGTCTTTCCAAACCAAAAGCTCTGTGACCTTTCTGTTATAACTAAGCATAACAGCTTGGAGGTAAGTTAATTCATCCCCTCAGGGAAGTTCATCTCTAGCCACACCATCATGGAGCTTTTGATAAACGATAAATGAAAAGCGTCAGAAATGTAAATGTACTATCTAAGTGTGTTGAAACTGGAAGCTTTTGCTTAGGAGTCCTGCCAACATTGCCAGTCTTTCCCTGTTCCTATGGCTTCCTGTATTCCCCATACTCATTGCACTGCCATCCTCGGTAACCTGCTGCTGTGCGGTGTCAAGAAAGAAGGCTTCAGACTGAGATGGAAATGCAGCATTTTCTTGGTTACCTATTCAGGAAAAAGAATGCTGTTAGTGTCCATTACTCCATGGATGTGGATTGGTCTGGCCATGTTCAACACACTTTGTGTGTGTATGTACATATATATTTACGTATGTTATAACATCTGGATGATCATACTGGGCAACAGCTGTTCACAGCTGCTGGTCTTGAAGCAAGCAGCACCTGCTAGGAAAAGTGTTCCTGTCCACATCACCATGACAATACAAATAAACTGTAGTTGTTCACTATTTTGGTATAAAAGTTCTTATTTTAAATATCAGTAACAGGCCCAGACTTAATTATATTCAGAATTCCTGAAATGGTCATCTTGCTGCCTACCTTGTCATCTTGCTGTCTGTGCTTAGAATTGGTGGACTTTGATGCTCAGAGGGTGCTTGGCCATGCTGCAGTGTTGATGATACACAGCTACTCAGTGATACCACTCATAATTTGGCTCTGAACATGGTCCATCAGGATGTCACATAGTTAGATTTCCAGTGCAGGTCTGTTTCTTGCTGAGATATTCATTGCCTTAGTTCTGTGAGCACTGGGCAAAGGTATTCCTATGCATCGAGTTAATGGTCTTTTCCACATGTCTTGAAGTACTAATTTGATTGTATTGCTGTTTCTCTCTTTTTATGCATGTTCTTTGACTGTCCTAGCAGAACATACAAGCTTTGCCTGAGTAGATGTGCTGGTTTGTATCTAATGCCTTATTCTGAAATTCATCAAGTCATCATCTTTGCTATATTGTTTAGGCCTCACAGGAGCTGACTCATGCTAACACTGGAAAGATTCCCCTTAGACTCTACAGACTTTGCTCCTAAAGTGCTGTGGAATACATGTTAGACTCCTTGGGTGCCAGAAACACCTTTTTGCATTTCATAAGACGTGGCAAGGGTAGTACTGTACAGTAGCACAGTGGATATGTTCCCTGTGTGGATGATGCCTCATTTTCAGCAAGGCTGCTAAAGTGGAAGTGGTAGTGCATGGCTTAGCAGATGTTCAGTGCTGAACTCTCAGAGGCACAGTCTGATGATAAGAATTGAAATAATTAGCATGCATTGTTTGAAGAATGTAGTGGTGCCTCTGAACGTCTTGATTTTCACCGATTGGGACATTATATGGTGTTTTTGGAAGGGCTCACTTAAGAAATACTCCTTGACTTATACCATGGTTGCCCAACATTTTGGCTTGCCTGGGCCACATTGAGTGAAGACGAATTGTATTGAGTCGCTTATCAGATATATAATATAGTTAATGTACCTAAGTAACAAAACTTATTTTTTATATATTTTTTATTTAAATGTAAAAAACAGCAACTAAAAATATATATATAAATAGTGGGATAAGTGACCTCCTATTTATGAAAATAATTCATAAGTGTCTGGTTCGATGACACTGGTTGCAATTCTTAGTGAGTTCTCATGGTGCTTGTCAGAAATTTTTGATGAAATATTACTCTTCCTGTGATTCACCCTTGACAACAGTTGTTTACAAATATGTATACTGCGAAAAAGTGATGACATATAAAGCGTGATTGTGAAGCATGGGATATTTTTAAGACAGGTCTTCTAAAAGTCTACTAAGGAAACATGATCAAATTCTTTGAGTTAAATGTCTGATTGCAACTCTATACATTCCATTTGAAAATGTGTAGATAATGTATTTGTGTCAAATGAAAATGGAGTTGTGAATACGAAAAAAAAGATTATCTTTTTGGAAATCTGTAAACTATTCTCAAATACTTTTATCAAAACTGAAAGCAAGGCTGCGTATTTTAGGCTATTCACAGGACTCTGTTCAGCCAACACAGAAAAATGCTTGACATTATTTGCCATCATTTGAGTTTGCCATAATTTAAGTTTCATTTTGAACAGTTATGGTTTGAAACATGGCACAGATCAGTTGATTTTCACCTTGAAGACACATTTCAGCTCATCTAAATGAGTGATCAAATCCACCAAAAAATGCTATTATCTGTGAGCCATTTTTCACTTCCAGTTTCTGGCACAAATTTTCCTTTTGATTCCATAAATGAATTTATTTCATTTTGCAAATCATAAGATCTTTTTAGCATTTTACCCTGACCACTTTTCTTCAGAAAAGTAAATGATGTCCCTATAATCAGCATCCACACTTTTAAGGAACTCCTGGAACTGGCAGTGATTCAGTCTCTTGGACTTGATGAAATTTATAGCTTTGATGACAATTTGCTTGATGTTATCCAATTTTAAATCTTTTGCACATAAATTTTGTTGATGTCTGATGCAGTGATATTTCATCAAAATGAGTTGCCAGTGCTAATTGTGTCATCTATTAATTTTATAAGTTCCTCTTTTTTACCAACCATCTCCAGGGCACCATCAGTAGCTATACCAGATATGATGTTGACAAGCGTTAAGGAAAATTGCTTTAACGTAAGTTTTTACTGCTTCATACAAATAAAGAGATTAGTTATCTTTTAATTGCACCAAAGAAGCTGTTTCTTCAGTGACATTATATACATTATCAATACCTCTGATGAGAATGAAAACTTGAGCCATTATCTGTGGCATTGGTACTTTCACCTACTGCCAAGTGGTACAGTTTGAAATTAGCAGCTTTACTCTCCAGATTTCTTTCGACAGAAGCTCCTGTTTCTTCTGTGCACATGGCTACAGTCTGGTGAGACTGATTTTAGAAAAATCTGCTTTTTATCAGGACACATTATATCTGCCATGCTTTCCAAACACTGCTTAATAAACTCACCATCAGTAAACGGTTCTTATTTTTCTTTTTTGCAATCAGATTTGCTACCATATAACCAGCTTTTATAACAGTCTGTTCGACTGTTAACTTTTTTAAAAAGATTGTGTTGAGATGACAGACTTCAGTTCCACCGTTTTATCTTTACGAAGCATTGCTTGATATGCATCAAATTTGGTGGTGTGCTTTTGCAGATAATGTCTTTTCAAATGGTAATATTTGAAAGCTGACACAGTTTCCTTACAAATTAAGCATAGTGCCATACTATTTGTCTTGACACTGCATTGTTCTCCACAAGTGGCTCCAGCACGTGCCATCATTCAGCACAGCCCAGAACCTACTGTATTCAAGCATTTTGTCTTAGAATCTGCAACTACTCAGCCCTTCAGCCTCTTTTGAAAGGGACTCATCTTGTCAGACTACTTCAGAGTATGTCTAGTAGATGCCAGTAGACACAGAGTGCTCAGAGTGCAGCTCAGAGCTTCACTCTCTTTTGGAAGAGAAGAAAGAGGAGGAAACAGCATTGTCCTCTGCAAGACAGAAGACTCAGCCTTGTCCATTGCTGGATAGCATTTAAACCTGTGTTTTCCAGCTGCTCTCCTGCTCAAACAAAAGCTTTACAGGGAACTTTAAGATCTTGCTGAGAAATAAACCCTAGCTCTCAGAGTATTTAACAGAGGGAAGAGTCATGGGTTGCAGTTCTTACTCCCAGAGCTGTTTATACATTTTAACCAGGGACTCATTAGTGCAAAATGACATGGCTTAAGATGCTGAGAGGCTCGTCCTATGTCCTAAATGAGCTGCTTCTTGATGAGCTGAGATCCTGGTGTGGATTTGACAGCTGAGCAGAAGTAGCACCCAACCTCTCAGGTCCTGTTTCTCCCTCAGATTTGGCTTCGGCCCCAAATGTCTGAACTGCTGTTACCGTTTGACTCTGCAGACACCAGCTGGGTCACTCACAGCTGTAACGCAGAGTTCCCAGAAGCAACTGCAGCTCTGGGAGGAGTGTGTGACTGTCACAAGGTGCCACGCAGTGGAAGCTGCGTGTATATGCAGCCTGCACAGGGGCTTCTGCCTGAAGTGCAGACTGGTTTTGGGGAGCAAGCAGAAGCTTATCCCCTTCAAAAGAGAGAAACCCACTTGTTTGTCAGGCAAGAAAAAAACTCTAAAATTCCAGTCTCCGAGAACCTCTAACAAAGATAAGAGTTCTGATTGTGGAAACAGTGCATGGTAGCAGGGTTCTGTGAGTTCATTGCTCCAGTGTGTGGTTTTCTGATGAGAATTGCCTTGAAGAGCTACAGTAGATACATTTTCTGTGGACTCATATCCAAGTGGAAAACACATTTCCTCTTGCTTCTGTTGTTTTATTTAACCTCAGCTGGCTTAGTCCCGTCACAGTCAGGTTTATTTGATGTTTCTACATTAGCTAAATATTGCTGAGTGCTGTAGCACAGTACATTTTATGGCAAGGAGCTGAAAACAGAGGAGCAGGTTGTAGTGTCAGTGGCATTCCCTGCAGTTGCTTTTTTGCTCCTGTTGAGTATTGTGTTTTCATAGATTCATAGATTCATAGATGCATTAGGTTGGAAAGGACCTACAAGATCATCTAGTCCAACCATCCTCCTATCACCATCCCTACCCACTAAACTACTAAATCAAATCCCTTAGCACCTCATCTAAACGCTTCTTGAACAGCGCTAGGGATGGTGCCTCAACCACCTCCCTAGGCAGGCCATTCCAGTGCCTGACCACTCTTTCAGATCACTGAAATTTCTTTTTCTGAGGAATTGTAGGCTTCACTGACAATTCAAAATTTTGTTTTGCTGAGGAATTGCAGGCTTCACTGACAAGATACAAGCATGACTGAGGAAAGGGGAAATACTTTGACTTCATTGTTATCCTTAAGCACCCCAGCCTGCCCTTCTCTGCCTTATGGCCTGCTGTCCACATGTCTCTCTTTCCTCAGGGGTCTCCAAACTCCTGTAAACAAATGGCAAACATTTCAGCATCTTTTCCACATTGGGAAGGGCTATTTCAGTTGCTAGGGGATCTGCTTGGAAAAGAAAACCAGATCTTAAAATCACATTTCCACTCCAGGCAGTCTAGCCTTGTGCTGTTCTGTTGCTTCTGGTAATTACCTGAAGAATCATTCTCGCTTTTTGGTTTCCTATTAATATTTAGGGGGATGTTGTTAGTAAGACTTATGGATGCTTGAGAACTGCACTCAGATGCATGCATACATCACAAGGAGCCTGGACTGAGTCACTTTCTACACTGGCAGTATGTTGCTTAAGTTCTTGGGGACGAAAAAAGAGAAACACTACAAAATCTAGAGGTAATTCTGCTGCATTTGACTGCTTTAGCTCAGGTTTGATGTTTGAGTACAAGATGTTGAATGCAGTTTTAAAAAATAAGGAATATTCTTGTGGAAACAATCAGAGATGTCTGGTGAGAAAATTGAATAGATCAGCCAGTTTTTTATGGATAAGTCTTAGATGCAGGTAGAGAGAGCCAGTGCTTATTGATTCAAACAGTAGTTCTAGCAATGGAAACCAAGGATCTGGATGGGAGAATTCCTAATGAAGGAATTACCCACAGATTATAAATCTCAGTAAGACAGATCCATATGGCTGTATCAGAGGTTAAGCAGAATGCAGCATTGTTCAGAGTTGAAGTAGAAGTTACATTTGAGATGTAAGTTCCAGGATATTTGGTAAAGAATGGAAATCTATGCTTGCAAGTGATCTTAGCGGCCAGATAGTTCTGCTCATTCTTTGATACCTAATGATAATGTCTTCGGTTTCACACATTAATTTTTAAACAATATATGTCAAAATAAACTGAGTTCTGTAGTGGAATTAGCATGGTTATGGGTTGACTGCCTTCTTCTCACCTTATTTGAAATTCCATGCTGTTGGAGTTAGTGTACTTAAGGTGAATGCTGGAGTGGTGCAGAGATTGCTCTGGACAGACCACAGGACGCATGAAGGACCAGATGGTCATCAGTCCTTAGAACTATAAAGCAGGCTAGCCTGTCCTCTAACAACTGATCCAGTGCTGCTCCCAGACAAATCTCTTGAAATCTCTAAGCAAGCTCTGCATTTTTATTGTCAATAACAGGCATCTCACCAGATAAGCTCTTTAGTGGACTAGGGACAAACAGCCTCTTAGCTTTTGCAGTAATTGGTATTAAATTAAATGTAGTTTTAGACAGGAAGAAGGTGGCAGAAGGAGCAGCATGGACGATCTTGGAACCATTAATCCACATGAAGTGGGATTAGTGGGGTGGAACTTCCTCCCAGTCTGTCCTGTAAACTGTGTTGAAGGAGAATTCAACACAGTATTATGACCATTGTACCTGACACAGGCTTCAGGCTCTAAAACACTGGTGTGGGTCTGGCTGCAGTGGCAGTATATTCAGCACAGACAGCTCTTTGAGGCTTATTAAGTTCCAGGTGCCTCTTCTGTGCCTGCTAAAAGAAATGGCAACACATGCAAAGGGATTTTTTCCTTATTTATTCTAAGCCAGATACACTTACTAAAGTCTGGCACCTGTATGTATTTGTGATCAAAATCAGCAGAAGAAACTTTACAGTATGCAGTGAGTTGTTTCATTGTGCTGAATATGATATAAAGGAAATCAGTATTTGTGCTAGCAGAATGTAACCCACATTGGTGCCAGGATCCAGACCAAGTGAGATGCTGGGCTTGTTGTGTTTGTTGCTCTCGTCTTCACTTTTAGGAGACACCACACAAGGAGAAATTAAATGGTATATGACAATAGGTAAAAGACTCCCAGATACCATAACTTGACTGATTGGGTGTATCAGTGTGAGGATGAAACGTGAGCAGAAAGAACAGCTTCTCAGATGTCTCCATCTGCCTCATCAGGCTCAGCTTCTTGACTCCTCAAGGTCTACCCAGCAACAGCCTAAATCTTTTTGCAAAATTTTTGAGCCAAAGATATCGAGGGCCATGAGCTGTTTTCCCCAGTCACTGCTCTGATGCTGATAAAGGCTATGGCTGGCAGAGCTCTGTATGCATGTTGAGAAGTCACTGTGTGCAGTCATTTGCATTTAGAGCTGTTTTTAGCTGTAGAAGATACTCCCTGAATTCAAACAGCTCTCTTCAGAGCAATGGGGAATTCACCCTGCTGAGATGATGGTGCAGATGGAGATAACATTGCCACTACAGATGCCTTTTGGTACTATTAACTATGTTCTTTTCTTGTTTGCTTCACAGATCCTGTGTGGGAAGGAGATCCCCCGCTGGGTGAACCGCCTGGCCTACTTCAGCTCCTGCATCCCCTTCCTCCAAAGCTGCCTCCCCAAGGAGTGGCTGACCCCAGCAGCCCTGCAGAGCCACATCAGCCTTGGTTTGCACAAGGAGGAGCAGGGGGACACAACGGATGAGGAGTCTCCCTCCACCTCTGCCACCCCCTCAGCCTCAGGCACCTCGCGAACCTGTAGACATACCCGGGTCTGAGCTGTGCCCACTACGGCCTCCAGTAACATTCTCCTCTCTCTTGTGCTGTTTCTTCCTCAGTCACCCTTTCGCACACCGTGGTTTCTCCCCTCCTTTTTCATCTGACAACACAGGGGAAAGAAGACCCCTACTTCTGAGGAGGAGAAACTTCAGACCCTTTTCAAAGGGCTGCTACTACAGTTGTTTGGCAAAATGATTGTGAACTTCAACACTGAGCTGAGGAGTGTGGCAACTATGCTGGATTCTCCTCCCAGGATCCCCATGCTCCTTGATCCACTGAGAAAGCTGCTCTCTCAGGCACGAGAGCTCACACAGGAGCAGGGAGCACCATACTGTGATATTCCTCCACTAGGACAGTTTTATCTTTTTATCTCTCCCTCCACCCACTTGAGCCCAGCAGCCTCCTCTGTATTTTGGCTTGGGTTGCCACATGGCAAATTTCCTGCCTGCGACCCAGTGAAGCAAGCAGAACCAGAACTGAGCCTTCTCATCTCTTAGACCAGCAACAAGCTCCACTCAGCCACATCCCTTTTGTAATTATTGGGTTTCTAACTCATGTGAAGGAAATGAAAGGTGCTGATGTTCTACAATCACCAGTTTTCATTATTCAAATTTAAGAGCTCAAATGACTGCCCTGCTCTTGAAAATAATAATGAAGAGAACCCAGAAAATGAATGTGTTACCATGGCTTTTCTTTGGGGTCAAAAAGATAAAAAAGAAAGAAAGGATGGGGCTAGTGCTTAGAGGCAGCTACTAAGTAGGTGCAGAGATGACTGTTGACCATATTGGTGCTTTTTGGCACAAACCCCTCTCAGTTCTTCTACTTCTAGGCAGTGTTCCTGGTTACCTCTTTTTCCCTTTCCCCAGGCTGGCAGATCTATCTCCTAGTTGACATTTGCTGGCTGATTTTGAGGGAAATGGCCCTCTGGAGCAGTAAGATGAGGGGAAGAAATCTACTGGGAAGATCAGTACCTCCTTCAGCTTTTTCTCCAGTGCCCACAAACATAAAACATGCCACCCTTCCCCAGTCTTTGCAGAGCCAACCCAAGAAGGTGAAAAATAAATCATGAACCCGTTTCCTTCTCCTCCCTTTCTGGAGGTGGAGGGGGAAACCTAGGGCCACATTAAGAAAGCATGGATGACCCTTCCCATGCATGGGCCACCATAGTGCCTTCTGTTGTGTGCACTATTTCAGTGGCATGAAAAATGGGCAAAGCCGTCTCACTGGTCTCTCCAGGCAGGTTCTTGATATGAATCTGGTCCTTAGATGTATTTCTGCTCATGGTGATGGCTGAAAAGAAAGCTGAGGAGGGAGAAAAGGACAGGTATGCCAACCCTTCCACTCAGTTACCTCACCAAGAGTTTTATTCAGAAGATGCAGGAGAGCATCAAAGGAGAAACCCAGGCCTCTCTCTCCCTTTTGGCTCCTCTTGGAGACACAAAGAAGGATAAAAAAGAACAGGCATGGTGTTGACAGGTTGCTACTTTTGAAATGCTGTACTGAACAGCTGATATCAAGTCAGGACTTTCCCCTCCATCCAGAAAGAACTATAAGTCCTTCAGAAATGTTGCTTTCTTTTACTGATTGCAGTAAGACCAAGAGCATGCTAAGTCCAACCAGCTGTTTCTTTAGCTCAGGTATACAGAGGTGTGCGCTCTCAGCACTGAAGGTCCTGGCTATGATGCACATCATGTCTGCACAGACAGCACTTCAGGTTCTGTTATATGTGCACACTCCTAGTGAAAAAGAAGGCTCTGGAGAGATGTACTGTATGGAAACAAAACTCATGGGATGGTCCACTCCACTGCTTCCTGGAGTGAGGCGTGTTTGTGCAATGAGCCTTTTCCTACACGCCTCCCATTTTCATCTTCTGAACAGATTGCTGCAAGTTCTGTACTGAACTTAAGTTATACTCTTTATTAACCTTGGCTACTCACAGCCAACGCTGCATTGTGAGCAGTTCTACAGCTCCTGGTATCCAATCCAGCACCAGTCTTGATTACCCTGCCTTGTTCAGGGCTGTTTAGTAAGATTTCCATCCTGTTTCCCATTCTGCTGCCCAGAAACATTACACAGTGTATTGTTGTGTGCTCTCTTCACCTGCAGTCATGGTCATTGTAGCCTAAACCAGCAATGCAAGGTCCATTCGTCTGAAGTTCCCAGGGTGCCTGCCAATAGCCAGCAGCACAGTATGTGCAGTGAATTTTAAAATCACTTTGTAGGTCCTTCTCTGGAGGTGAGTGAGAAAAGGCTTTCCCAGAGCTTTTGTGTAGACCAGGGAAACTGTAGTCAGAAATGCCACATTTCTGACATGACAAAAGCCAGCCAACCAGCACCCTCAGGTTTCCATTCTGCACCTGAGCTCCAGACAAAACATTACACATTTAGGAGAGAACTATGGCTCCAGTGGCATGTTTCACAAGGAAAACCCTCTCACAGTATTTCACAAGGTAAAATGTTTAACTGGCTGTGCTGTAACACAAGCAAGAAAGCTGTACTCAGCCTTCTCGAGGACATGGATAAGTGCTTGCAGTATTGGGAATAACACTTGGGGTGAGCTGTTGGTGTCATAAAAACTGGATGTTTATCTACTTTTATGTTTGTCAGTCTTTTATGTAGGGGTCATAACAAGGAGGCATGCAACCTCTGTTGTAAGTCAAAATGAGAATATATTCCACTCTTCAAACAGGTTTCTCCTCACCCCTCTCCGTTCAAGGTGATTGACCAACAATGACAAGAACAAAGGGACGCTGTGGAAATAAAATATATATTGATGATAGCTTTATCTCTGTAATCTAACAGCATTTTAGATTATTAAAAACAAAAACATTTTTAAAGTCTAATTTACTGCTCATCTCTGACACAGCACATTTGATTTAGGCACTCTTCTTATCCTTCTGAACACAGAATTATTGTTATTAACATGTAATTATATAGCATTTACATTCAGTTTCATATTTGCTTTCTCTTTTGGTTTATAACATCACAGGAAAGTTCCAGATACCAGCAGTTATCAGTGAAAACAAAAGAGCAGCTTATAACTCTTGACCAGAGCACTCAGTGGCACCTACACAGCCCCTTAACCCAAACCTTACTGGGCCCTTTTAAAGTTGGAATATGACTCTGCACGTGGCCATCAGCAGCTGTGGATTATTTCTCTAACAGAGCTAATAGCACTCAGGTGAGAGAGTAATAATAAAGGTAAGGTTAGCGTAACCCTGGAGTTACAAGTCAAACCCTTTCTAGGCAAAGTTACAGTGAGAGGAATGAGGTAAGTAATAACATCTCAGTGCTTCTGTGTCTGCAATAGCAGCTGTCTTGGCTTTGAGAGGTTAATCTCAGGAGTGCTCTTTGGTGTCTTCATTCTGTCCTCAATACAGCTCAGAGATGGGCATGGGCCTGATCTCATTTTTGTTCTCTCTACTCTCAGATGAAGGTTGGTATTTCTGGAATTCAGATGTTTGAGTAAATGGAATAATTCATTGAATTGCTACTGGGAATAAATAACTAATGGTTCTAAATCTTGGAGGAGTCTACCTGCACAGCCAGCTTTGTTTTGAAAGAACATATAAGGTTCTGGGGTACAGTGTGATCAGAATAAGGGATAACAATGCAGGAGAACTGATGGTATGATCATGGTAGTCCCTTCCTTATGAAATAAAAGGAAAGATGAAGCTAGTGACCAGGATTTGGGGACTGTGTTAATAAGCTTTGATGGAAAGGTCAAAATTGCAAAGGAAGCCGTCAGGAAAGATGTCTGTCCACCTACAGAAACTAATGGGGGCTGCAGGTGCACCATACCAGAGTTGAGCTGCCTTGTCTTTTGTTGTAAGTGGAGATTCAGCTGGCTACACAGCGGTCATCCAAGTGAGTATTATCAACACCTATGCCGTACACGTCCCTGCTCTCAGTTTAGCCACGAACTCTTTTCCTCCATAATTTTTTGTTTCCTCATTTCTGGGGCTTCAAAGCTGCCGCGCACACACCCAAAGGGAACTAACTACATCTCAGCAGCACAACCCGGGGCTAAGCGTGAGCCGCCGCAGTTCTGCAGATGGCGCTTTGCTGTCACCGCGACGGCCACGCCGCAGTAAGCTGCGCTGGAACTCAGCGCCGCTCACGAGCGCGATATCTTGCTATAACGATACGACGCGTTCACACAACGCCGGGCAACGGACGGGCGGAACCCCGCATCTCGGCCGCGCCGGCAGGGGGAGCGGTGTTGGGGGCGGCCCGGCGCCGGAAGCGGCGGCAGCGGGCGGGACCCATGGAGCGGCTGCGCCGGCTGTGGCGGGGCCGCACGGTGACCTTCGGCGTACCGCTGCTGGTGAGCGGGGCGGTCGGGGATGGGTCCGAGCCCTGAGCGGGACGAGTTTGCCGGCTCCTGTAGAGGTGGCGACGGCGAACGGCGGAGGTCCGGAGGAGAGCGGCGTAAAAGACGCGGCGGGAGTTGCGCTGCTGGGGGTTCCGGGGAGGGATGCCGTCAGCTCGCGCAGGGAAGTTGCGCGCAGTTGTTGGTAACGCTGTAGGTCACCAGTGCTTCTCGTGGCGTGTGGGTCAGCTGCCGAGGCGCAGGGGGCTCAAGTTTGTGGTACTGCTGGGGAAGGGACTTGAGCAAGCGGCTGGCAGCAGCGTGCGGGTCCAGAGAGGCGGTGGAATCTCCTTCTCTGGAGACGTTCAGGACCCGCCTGGCTGCTTACCTGTGCAACCTGGGCTAGGGAGCTGCTTTGGCAGGAGGGTTGGACTCGGTGATCTCTAGGGGTTCCTTCCAACCCTTACAACTCTGTGATTCTGTGAATTTCATCCCGCTTCCCTTACTACAGCAGTAGAGGCACTGAACAACATGGGTGCCCAGAATGGGAGGAGCATGCCTTTGTGACCTCTAAGTTCTAAATTTGGTGATAATACTGACATGCGAGGTCCTGTTAGATTTTTGCGTGCAGTACATTTTTTCAACTAGACGAAACTTTATTCTTTGGCACTGCCAGGCTTCTCATCGTGTATTTTTAAAATTGTAATTATTATTATTATTTAAATGAATTTTCATGCCTTGCCTCCTTGCACCACATATTTGGATGAAAAGCCCCTGTAGCATCTTCAGAAAGATTCCAAGGTTAAAGAGATGGTAACTCAGAGACAGGTTAGGCTCTCACTGTGCACATGTATGATCAAATATATTTATAACAAATATTTCTTCCTTTTTAGCATAAATTATCATCTTGATCCTTCTACCCCCCCCCATTTTCATCTGGGAGTTGTTAGAATATTTTTGTCTGGAAGGGATTTTCTCGGTTGATCCTTTAAGCCTCAAACTGACAACAGCTTTGCCAGGAAGATGTGTCAGTCACAGTGTTTGGTCACACTTTTTCTGAAGACAGTGGTGTTGCTTTGTGAGCATCAGCAAGTCTGCTGGGGATGGGATTTAGTCCTGCAGCAAGCCCTGAGCTGTGACTGATTTAACTCTGCAAACTTGTCACTTGTTCTGCATGGCATAAGAGGGAGCAACGTCACCTGTTGTGGAACGTCGGCAAAGCTCGTGTGCTGCCTGCTGGGCAGCCTGAGGGCTGCAGTGGAGGTGGTGAGAGCTGCGTGGGTGCCGGGCTGACTACACAGACATAGCTCTGAAGCTCACTGTCGGATGGAGGGGTGTGCTGTGGTGAATTAAGTGTCTTTGTCAGCTGCTCTGGCATCTCTTTCCTGTCACGGTGATGTAAAATCTCTCCTTATTGTGTGAAGCCTACCATATACAGACATTTTCAGGATGCTTGGCTCTGTTCCAGGGGAGCTTCACCACTGCTTTTAAAAAAAAATAAACGCGAACCATTAATTTGCATGCTCACAACACTTTCCAAATCTTGCATTTCTAGTTCTGCCTTTGACTGATTCCAGATGAGTGTACCCTGTAAGCTGCAAAAGCCATGTGCAGCTGTGGTTCCAGTTCTTCTGTCAGTTTGTCAGAGGGGTAAAGTGAAATTCTCAGCATCTTTGCAGGTGGGAGCCACAGTCTGTGCCTCTTCTGGGGATTTCCATTTCACACTAATTTAAGTGTATCTCTCTATATAAGCGGTGTTTCGGGTTTCAAACCTGTAGCACATTGCAAAGTTTTGCATGTCTGTAGGTGTGGATTTCCATATCTTTTCTGTTTTTTTGCTTTCTTCCTTTTCCCTCATCATATAATGCCTGTGTTCGCAAGTACTTTCCTTGTAGGTCTCTTCCTCTCTCTGGATCTTTGGTGCTTCAAGTGCTGTATGCAGTGTTGCCAAAAGACAAAATGAGGATAGCCTGGAACTGTGAAAGATGTATTTTTCTGTGAATAAATGTTTTCCTAAAATGTATTTCCACTAGTGTTCATGCACGCAGGCTGTCCTGCATTGCCATCTATGTTGCTACCTTGAGCAGTGCAGGCTTTCTTTGATGGATGCTTTGTTCCAGATGTCAGAGGATGAGAAGGGTGGTGTTGAGTAGTGCTGTGGCCTTGTGGTCATCTCCCAGGAGACCCACGGAGAAGCCCAGTGGTGTGTCAGGCCATGCAATGAACTGCTGGTCTCCCAGCCTTATTTACCTGCCCCAAAAGCCCCCATTCCCACGCATCAGGACCTGGATTTCTGTGTCTGTGGATAAGTTTCCTTCACTAATGAAGACGAGCTCAACTGGAAGCTGTGACTTATGCTCTCTCTGTAAAAAAAAACTGCTGTTAAATTATCTTCTGATAGCATATGAAAAAGGGTTACTGCAGTCAACTTCTTTTTTTTACTTCTAGATGTGTCAGTGCTATTGTTAACATTGTTCTCATTGCCCCCTTGAGCAATACATGATGGGAAATTGCAGGATTTTCATTGCCATCCATTACTTCCTGAAGCTTTACAGTGAGGTGTGACATGCAGAACCTTCAGGTCCTACATTTCTGAGCTCACCTTTTCAATCAGTGCCTTCAACTTTTCTTTTTGTCTCTTAATATTTGAAGAATATTTTCTAGGTAGGTTTAGACAAACAAATAGGTATTCCTTTCTACTTTTTGAACCTGTGAGTGCCTGGAATGGTAATTTCAAGAAGGAATTTAAATCTTTTATGAGCTTCTGGAGAAGGAGGAGGGGGTATCCAGCAGCTGCAGCTTGGCCACCATAGCAAACCTGGTTTTCAGACAGCTGCAGCTGCTGGGTGAAGTTCCGTGGTCATCTGAGCAGCCTGAGCCATCAATGTGTGTAATGCAAAGTGACAGGACTGTGGCTGAAAATGCCCTTTTCTGCTAATTGCTCACACTGAGGAACATATGGCTTGCTGTCTCTTCTGTATTGTTCTTAGGTTGGTTTCTACTTAATGCGCTTGCCATGCTTTCCAACCTGTTATGAAATGGACATTTTAATAAACAGGTTTTTTTTTTTTCTTCCTAAGACATAGAATAGTAGCATTGGAGGCGACAGGCTGAGAGAGCTGGGAAAAGAGAAGGCTCCAGGGGGACCTGAGAGTTGCCTTTCAGTATCTAAAGGGGCTATAGGAAAGAAGGACAGACTCTTCAGCAGGGGTTGCTGTGACAGAACAAGGGGAAATGGTTTTGAACTAAATAGGGGAGGTTTAGACTGGACATAAGGAAGAAGTTTTTTACAGTAAGGGTGGTGAGGCTCTGAAACAGGTTGCCTAGTGAGGTGGTGGGTGCCCCATCCCTGGAGACACTGAAGGTCAGGCTGGAGGGGCTCTGAGCACCTGATGTAGCTGTGGGTGTCCCTGTTCATTGCAGGGGAGTTGGGCTAGATGGCCTTTAAAGGTCCCTTCCAACCCATATGGTTCTATTATTCCAAGCATGTGGACTGTTTTTGCTGTATGGAGGCCTGTAGTCACCCGTATTGCAGCTGTCAAACTGACTGCTTTCAACATACTCCACCTTGAGCCGTTTAACACAGTATTTGGCCCAAGTGTAATTCTGTGCCTGGAGTTCCACGCTGTGTGGCACCACGCAGGTCTGTGTTACTGGCTGCTTGTGACCACCTCTGGTTTGTGCCAGGTGCTGCCTCAGGTGTGGATGCAACCGTCTACTGGCTATTTAATCTTCTTCTGCTTGTAGTGCAGTTTGTAAGCTCTAACATATGCTGTAAGTCAGCACACCCCCTTACTTGATTATGATCTTGAATCAAATTAAGGGATTTATATTTTTATTTTTTTCTCTGATTTGAGCTGATAATGATTCCTGTTGATTGTGAACAAGAAGAAAGGCAGAGCTGGTTCCGCTCCCACTGGGAGCAGAGTGAGATCTCAATCACTTTCTGAGAGGATTCTGCCTGGTTCTCTGTCAGCAGCACTGGTGAACAGCTCCTGCAAGTGGGAGCTGGCAGAGGAGGGCGCTTCAGGCTCGCCTTATTTCCCTGGCAGCACAAAGTGCTGCTTTATTTAGGGAACAAAGGAGAGACTTCAGTCCGTGGGCTGCCAAATTGCTGTCTTTCATCAGCCCTGCAGTGCATACGTGAGAGTTCTTTAAAAAGGAAACCCCAAAACCCTTTTGACTGTGGTCACTGCAGACTAAAATAAAATAATTCACGGCTGTTCTGGTTTTGAAGCTCACAATGAATAGCTGGAAGGTTTTGCAGCAGCAGTCCTGAAGAAGAAGCTGAAAATTACCACATTCCTTCACCAGCAATATTTATCATAACATTTTCCTGCTTCCTTTACACCATAATCTGTGTTGCCAGCACTAATAAGTGTGATTCGATTCATGTAGGGCTGTGCAATAAATGTAATGTTCCTTTGTGGTCTGCCTTTCACAGTCAGCCCTGTAGCAGGGATGAGTCTCTCTAGCAACAGGGATGCTTATAACACCACCAATCGCTGCTGCCTTACGAAGTGTTTCCTGTTACTGTTTTCGCCCAAGAGACTGAAAATGGCTCCAAAAAAGCAGAGGTCTGCTCTTAACTAATTCTTGCGCTCTTATGAGTCCTCGGTGAAAATCTTGCTGTAGTTGGTGACAAACACAAGTGTTACCCATCCTAAGATGCAGTGATCAGCCTGATGCTGTCCATAACTAATCACATAACACACTTCCTAATGGGGGGGGGTGAACAAGTAGATTTTTAAAAAAGAATTAAAGAGAATTTTATGTCACTTTTTTTACATAAGACATTTATTGAGGTTGCTGAGTGTATGTGACAGATGGTGCTCTTATGTCACATCCTATCTTTCATTTTGTTTTGCAACACACAAGTCTTCCATGCATGCATAATTGCATTACAACGTTGTGGGGTTTTTGTAGGTTTTTTTTTTTTTTTTTTTTTGGTGTGTGTGTACTCACTGAAACATAAAGGAATGATCCAGCATGAGTTCTTTGATGGGGGTTGTGCTCGCAGTGCTGCTGAGCTGCTCACCCTTTTGGGCACTGAGTGCTGCCCCAGCAACGTGCTCTCTGGTTTTACCTTTTAAGGTAAACTTCATGCATAAGGGAAAAAGCACAGCATCATTTCATCACTCTGCTGAATGCATTCAAGTAATTAAGCAGATTGTGTTCACTACGTAATAAAGTTTGTGCTTTGCATTCTAAAGCATGTAAAACTAATGGTTCCCTTGAAGTGAAAGAATTCCAATGTGTCTGAACTTTCTGACTTGAGTGATCTTCAGTTGCCCATGTGTTTACATTTTATGATTTAAGAATCTGTATGATTGTAAAATCAGAATGGTGAAAAATATACTTAATTTTCATTTTGTGTGGAGTTATGTTCCCAATTTTCAGCTTAACTGGAGTGTCAAGTTGCATCTGACCTCATGGAAATGTTGCCAACCTAATTGTTCTATTTATATGGTATCCTGAATAGCTCCTGCTAGGATTTCCTCTGCATCTCTTTTGTTGGGCTGTGGTTGGAACATACTGGACTTTGCTTTGCCCTTGACTTACACCAAGTAAATTAATCATTGTAATGCTTTTTTATCTTGCAAGGAACGTATAGATTATCTCCATTTTATAAATTGCAAAATTAGAAATGTGAGAAGTACAGAGTACGCAAAGCCAACAAGCTAGGAATGTTGCTGAAACTTGTAACATCTTACCCCACTTCTCATTGTTTTGCCTGCCAAATCCAGATCTATCGTTGTTGTTTATATGTCTGTGTTCTTTCCTTTAAATACAGTGATACCAACTTATTGAGGACATCTTCCCTCATAATACCAGAGAGAATAGCAATATTTAAGCCAAAGCCAGTACTTCCTCGCAACACACTGTCGATCTGAGTACTTTGTTACCTTTAATGCTGTTACAGTTGCACAAACTCAGTGTTACATTCTTGTTCTGCTTTGCTTCTTTTATTGGCTCTTGAATGCAGTTAAAAAATATTTTATTGAAGAGCTGTCCATGTCTGCTGTGGTGTAGAATCACCAAGGTTGGTAAAGACCTCTGTGATCATCTGGTCCAACTGCCCACCTACCCTACCAGTATTTCCCTGCTAAACCATGTCTGTGTAGCTCTGTGCTGCCAACTAGCTGCCTTGACATGCTGCTGGCTGATTAAATAAGTGCTGGATATGGTGATGTACTTTGTTTTTGCAATGAAGTCTTAGACGTTGTGCTTCATTCTTTAAGACACAAATGACACAATATTGTCACTGTATTCTTTATGTTTCATGTATATACTGTGCTTTTTATACAGTCTTACTCCTAGACTCCCAGCATTACACTATGTCATATTTCAGTGGCAGTTTCTTACAACGTCAATGGATTTTGGCTCTGATAGAGTCAGCCATTCTGATGTCACAACCATAAAGTGCTGTTTGTAACTATAAACTCGTCTATAGCGAGTGATGTTTGTTAAGTTAACTGGTAGGCTGTTAATTAACATAACACTCAGTAGAACTTAACGAATATCAGCTAATGTAAATTTTTTGCTGAGATGTCAACTATATTAAGATTCATGCACTGTGTTCCTTGAGACTTTCAGCGTATGGTGTGAAGATATCATACCTTCAGCTGACAAACTTGATTTGGCTGAACAAATCTTAAATAATTTTCAATACTTTTATGTTCTGTTTCCTGTTATTCTTTCTTACAAGAATATTTGTACATGAAGAAGGCATTATTTTTACCTTGATATTAATTCTTATTTTTCTATTATATGTATTGTATTAATCCATGTATATGGATTAATCAGTATCCACAACAGCAGCATTAATACCTTGAACTATGAGTATGGGGCTGTCCCATTTGTGGTAGGCCTCTCAAAGTTGCTTGGTACCCCATAAGGATTTTCTTACTGACTTTTTGAACCTGTAGCTCTGTGATGTAAGCATCCAGCTGCCAGACCACAAAACTTTGCTCTGTGTGTTTCTATGTCAGGGACATGGTTCAGTAGGAAATATTGGTGATAGTTGGACTGGATGGTCTTGGAGGTCTTTTCCAACTGTAGTGATTCTGTAGTTTTTTTCTTTTTATTTATTTATTTTTTTTGTGATGGTCCTAAAGCACAGTTTCATCGTGTTGTTTTTCAGCTCTACCTTATTGGGGGATCTTTTGGACTCCGTGAGTTCGCTCAGATAAGATATGATGTCCAGAAACTACATGGCAAGGTACTTCAAGTGGTTTTCTCTTCATTTTGTTTTGCAAAAGTGCTGACTCTTAAAAGATAGTTTGCTAGAACAAGTGAAATATTAGTATTGGGAGATATTAGTATATGCTCTTAGGCAGCGAGCTGTGTAGATAGTAAAGGCTGAGATAATGGCAAATCTTTTTGCCAACTGTGGAAAATGATCAACAAATAGGTTGGTTCCTACTCTTCTTTGTAAGTGGCAATTCTGAATCTGGAGAAAAGAATTGTATCACATCTGGAAGGAGATTTTTTTTTGTATCCACTTTAGACTAAACAACTTCATATTTTAAAAGATGCACAAAAGAAAGTTGGCAGCCATTGGATCAGGCTGCCCGTGGCCCCATTCAGCCTGACCTGGCAAGCCTCTAGGGCTGGGGAACTTCGTTGTATTCACGTCTGCCATTGCAGTGCAGAGAGGCTTTCTGGTCTCTGTGCTGTTGACTTGCAGAAAGTGTGAAGCTTTTTTAAAGATTATATAGTACTTCAAATAAAAAGTGTTTGTGTGAGACTCCAGACACTGTGCACAAGAGGTTCATTACAGAATTTGTAACAGAAGCAGGAATGGGCTTTCAGTGGCTTTCTGCTGTCAAGTTTTTGAGATCCTTGCCTGTTCAGGGTGTGGAGACCTTCATGTTTTGACTTAGACAATTGTTGTGGACCATTAAAGTTACTTCAGTTGTTCTTCATTGCTCCCTGCATTGCATACCTACCTATGGCCCATGGAGCACCACGCAGACTGCTACTGCTCAGTCTCTTACTTGATGTAGCCCATAATACAGGGGAGAAGAATCTTAGACCTCTTTTCTGCAGTGCTGAATACTAGATGGTTACTTTTTCCAGTCCTGGGCTTTCAGGACCAGTTGTAGCATTTAAGTTTTCCTCCAGGCAGGTGGGGATCACAGCAGGGGCAAGAAGTTGTCCATTGTTCCTGTCAGTTTCTTAGTCAGGTCTGTACTCAATAAGTTACTGCTGACCTCCATTAACTGCACAGTGACCACAGCCCAGAGTAAAATAGCAGTAATAGTTATGCTTATTCAGATCTATGAGGCTCTGTGTCTCAGCATTTATAACCAAAGGAAGCATCATTGAATTAGACAGCAGTACATGAAAGCTCTGAGGGGAAGCTACTGCACCCTGGAGTTCTCTGAAAAGCTAAAAGAGGACATCTGGATTCTACTCCAGCCTCTATTACTTAAGGCTGCAGCATCTCTTTTGTGTTTTCATTATGATTTTATTTTTGAATAGATGAAATTTAAATAAAGAACAATGCAGTATTAGCTGCAATCTACCAACGCTAACTTTAGGCTAGTAGTTACAGTGAGACAAATGAAAGTAATGTGTTCCATTAGTTTCTGTTTCTGTGTTGATGAAAATAGAGGTAAGAACCATTTTAATTCAGTAACTGCGAGAGCATAAGAGATTAGAATGTAGACTTCTTTCTCTTTATTTGTTAAAATACTTCACGTGTAACTCAGGCAAACAACAGTAATCTGTACAATTTAAGAATGCTATTAAAAAATCGTAGGATCTGTTACTGGTTAAGGCATTTTTCTGTTAGAGTAGGATGTTTTTCTTATGTAACACACTTGAACTAGCAGAAGTCCTAAACAGAAAAGGGTCGAGTGCACCTCCTCGGGAGCTGGACAGTTGTATACAAATTGCAGTGGACAATAATATAAATGGAATGTTTTTTTGTTGCTCCTTTGGAATACAAACTTTACTTAAATAACACTTCTTCTATATGGATCTCAATAGACTTTCAGTGAATTTAAATTAATGAAGCTTCATAGCCTCGCTGTCAAACATGGCATGTTTATTATCTCCATATTACTTCTGAAAAAATGGAGGTTGTGGAAAGTTAAGCAACCTATGCAGATGTAGGGTAGGGTTTGTAATACCTGAGTGCCTGTCTTTTTTGACTGTTAAGGCTGTGCTAATTGTGGTATACCGCTTGGTATGAGCATGACTGCTAAACTTGTGTTCTTGCTGCTATGTGGACAGAACTTAGCTCATCTGATGCATGGCATTGGGATTGGTTCAGAAACAGAGATGCAGATGGTGAGGGGCTAGCAGCAAGAGCAGGTATTCTGTCCCTTTAGAGTATCGTCTTTGGATATCAGAGCATCCTTCACGTGCATCTCTTTCAAAACAAATAAACCTAATTAGGTACACCTTGATTTACTTGGAATACCAAGACCAGCTGTGTTCTGGAAGCACACTGAGCAGTCTGCATTTAAATAAACTCGTATGGAGATGCTTATTGATGTAAATGCCTTTTATGCTATACAAAATCAGGGATTTCTCCATTTGTTGTTGCCAAAATATCCATTAACGCAGATTAGGTAATTGTTTCTTTTCTGGGAAGAGTTTATGCAAATTGAAGTTGGATATGGAAAACGAGATGCTTATGGGAAAACCACCTTGAATTAATGGAGAAGCAATGGGCGGGTTTGTGTAGGCGTGTTTCCAAACACCTTTATTCTCAAATGGAAAACTAAACCTTGTCTCTGTCTTACTTTAATGTTGCATATGCAGTTGAGCAGAGACGCCTTTAAAACAGAAAGCACAATTTCTATTAAATATACAGAAAATGTTTTAAGTATGTAACATTTTTTTATTTTCATTTATTTACTGTGTGCTCACTTTTGTCATTCAAGACATGGTTAGAGACATGCTGAATCAGATCTGATTTTGGATATAAGAATCTTGGACAGAAGTAACAGACAAAGCGGTCTGTGCTATTGGCTGATAGTTGCTGGGGAGGGCTGAAGAGCAGCAATATAGCAACTGTCTGGGGAAGTCCAGGCTTTCAGCCCCTCAGCAAACCCTTTTGACTAATATAAGTTCTGATATGGCTTTGTTGAGGAGTTGTTACTGGGAAGCAGGTTCTCAGTGTGAGGAGATAGCACCAGGCAAATTCATGCAGCACAAGTGCTTGTAGGTAACCTGGAATCTCTGGATCATCTTGTCAGGAAACAAAACATCAATTGGTTTTAAAGCCTGCAAATAGATCCTATCAGACAGTGTGTAAGGGTACCTCACTGTACTGCCCTTTCCAGTGGTTGTATGATATGTAGATACTGGTTCACTCCTCTTTTTCTTTTGTCTTAAGCGATGTGATAGCACCCCAGAAGTGGAATGCTAAGAAGTCATCTTAGTAATGTTTTACCAAGGTATAAATGACCGCAGAAGGCGGTTACCGAATGTTAGTGAGTCTCACTTTCTCTGTGAATGGAAGATAATTAACGCTGCTCTGTTTTACATAGGGAATAGGAAGGTTAATTAATTCAAATGGAATTATTTAAATTCAAATGAGTATTTAAAAAAACATATCCTCAGGTGAGATCCATTAATTCAAGTGTTTTGGGCCAGGGTGAAATAGTGCTAGCAGAAACAGGAGCAGAGAACGTTCTGTTTCCATTAAGGTCTTGTGTCAGGTGGGAATGCAACTGGCAATTGCCTCAGGAAGGTCCAGGAAATCAGCCCAGCATTTACTGGTTGCTGTGAGTGGATAGTCAACCAGGGGTATCTGCCTATTAGAATGCTTTTGTGTTGCAGTCAGAAATGTTCCTCTGCTTCTGATGTGCGCTGAACGTTGTTGGAAAGCATTGATCACAATAACTGAAGCAGCTTGATATTTAAATGAGGCTGCAATATCTGCCCAGAAAGGGGAATAATTCTGCAAGTGAGTGGACAAGGGTGTTTTGCTGGCTTGCACATGTGTGTTGCTGTCATTACATGTACCAGCTCAGGTGTGTAGAGAGGAGCCATGCAGAGCCATGCCCTGAATTACTGCTACTAAAACTACCTGTAGGCTATTGCTTCTGTTTGATTGAGCTGCGCTTGAAATTGTATTACATCTCAGTGTTCCCTAAGTTCAGAACTCTGGTTAAAATTTGACTGACTTCACCACTGCGAAGGAGTAATCTGGCCAGGCAAGGTCACTGCAATTGGACTGGACTGTAAAAACACAAGGTTTGTTCTAACAATAACTGATGGGCATGACAGTATGGTTGCCAACCCCGGTCATTCCATACACTCAGTTGTCTTCTATTTTCTGCAGACTTTCTGCTTGATATTGTTCCAAATGGATATAGACTCATCCTCTGGATTTTCAGGTGTGCCAGCACTTCTTTCCAATGTTAAGGTCAAATTAAATTAACGCTGTTAGTACTTAAAATAGTCTAAATTGGATTATTTGTATAATTAGAGTTATGTAAGTGAAATTAAAACATCCAGTATCTGCTCAGCTAAATCTAAATGTATGCATGTGGAACTGTGCATTGTCTGGGCTTCACCTTGCTCGTGTTTCCACCGTCTTGAATGCAGTGCCTAGTTTGGGAGCTATCCAGGCAGCCCAGTGTAGATGGTTTGAGCAAGGAATGCCTCTGTTGTATTCCTTTTTCCTTATTCAGATAGGTGCTTGAGGAAGATGTTCTTGCTTGACTGCAGAAAAAAAGCAGAGAGATTAAGCTCATAAATTTATTATTATTACATTCCAGTGAGATGCACAATCCTTAGTGTGGCTGTATATTTAGTTTGACAGGTAAATAGTAGGTGAGATAAACATTTGTGTAATTTCAGGTGTAGA
The DNA here is from genome assembly GCA_013399175.1 of Odontophorus gujanensis. NCBI lineage: Eukaryota > Metazoa > Chordata > Aves > Galliformes > Odontophoridae > Odontophorus > Odontophorus gujanensis. The sequence goes on along the minus strand of VXAB01009781.1, from coordinate 132,631 downwards.
AGGATTAGGTCCAATTTTGAGCACATATCTTACTGCCTCTAGAAATACCCATCTCTGTTCAGTTGACTGTAGCAGAAGCCTGAACAGTGTTCATGCTTTAAATTAGAAGCCTACCCTTAAAAGTTCTTTCCCTGGAGCTTCATGCCTTCCTTCAGAAGGAAAGCTTATTTGATTCACTGGTGGTCTTTGAAGTATGAGGGGATTCTGGAGAGTTGCCTTCTGCTGCTCCCATGATGTCATAGGAGAAAAAAGAACCTGTTGAATGCAAGTGTGAACAAAATCAAATCAAAGCCTCTTTAATTAATGTTCGGTGGATTGTTCCGGATGAGGAAGGTGTCTTTTCTAAACTTGTCACCAAGGAAACATGGAATCGTTTTAGGCTCTATCACTGGACCTGGTGGATAGTTAAGACTTCTCAGCTAGCTTTTGGCTAACATTTATTTACTTTGAAATTCACCTTCATGCATTTGATTAGTTTCAATAAGCTGATGACACAAGCACAGTGTGGCAAGGGATTGATGCTGATAATTCTGTATTTATTTTTACTTAAGCGGGTCAGGTTGGCCTGAGTCACACACCTAACGAGGACAAACTTTGACTAATTTCCTTGTGTATGTTGATTTAGTTGATTTTCAGAGACTAAATTTATTTATGATCTTGGCCCTGGGTCCTCCAAAAATTAAGACAATAATGCACTGAAACCTTTGATGCTTTAGAGTCTCCAGTAGGCAGACATTTATGATTGCTTGTAGGGAAAAAAATAATCTTTGTCAGTCATTTCTTGTTATGTAATGGAACACTTTTTTTGCTAAATTAAAGCAAGCCTTGCTTTCAAGCGTGGCCTGCTTAGTGGAGGGTTTTAGAATTGGACGTTAAGTGAAGCAGCCTGGCTCCCGTTGGCAGGGGGATTTGAAGCTTGTTATATCTTTTGACTGTGGTTCGGAATCGTCCAAGGCAGTAATTTCTGCCCTGCAATATGGCACAGAATTGAAAGGTAGCAGAGCTGCATTGTGGTGGTACCAGATGTTCAGACATCAGTTTTCTGTTGTTTCGATTCAGTCCGGAGAGACTGTATGGAAATAAGCTGTCTATCTGTGCTGTTCTTGAAATTTTGGAGGTTCAGCTGCTAGCTTTGGATTAATGTATTTTGCATTGATTTCAGGAGAAATTAATCAATTTTGCCTGAGCTTAGGTTATTTTCCCACTTCATCTGTAAACAGTGTTTACTGAATTTGCTGTGCCAGACAGATATTTAAGTTTTCATTCTTCAGACCTCCTTTCTATTTAGCATTTTGACTGCTCAAAAGCCAAATGTGTATCCAGGTGTGGGTTTAGTAAGATTTTTCTCTCCATTCAGAGGCTGATACTTCATGTGTGCTTTCAGATGGTTTTCCATCACCTGCACCCACTGCTTATTGCCACCACTGTCAACTGAAAGCTCTGTAGGACAGCTGGAGATGATGTATGGCTCATACCTGCCCTTTCACATAATCCCTATCAAGGTGGAGAAAAATGAGACTCTGGTGAAGGAAGGCTGTCCTAGTGGTACCAGGAGACCTATGAACACCAAAAGACACATTTTTTTCCTACCATCCATGCTAGGGTGTCACGCTCTGTGTTTTTGTACAGATACCTTAACGAAATTTGCTGAATGACAAATGACTTCTCTTTAAGAAGCAGAAAGGTGTTGTGTTTTTAATACTGATTGGAAATAATTGATTTGAAGATTCATGGGCTTAATATCTGTCTAGATTGGAAGCTGTGATTCCTCTGTTCTGCAGCTGCCTGGATGTTTATCACTGCTGGCCTGAAGGTCCTTCATGTGCTTAATATTCTGCTTCAGGCCAAGCTCTCTTGTACCAGAGATTTTATGGCGCTGCATAGCTTGGCATTTATTAAGTATATAGGAAATATTTCAGGCTCAGTTAAATATATTTTTCAATCTCTGTTAGGAGAGTTGTGACCTCCATTAAGTGAGCTGATGAGCACAGACTCCAAGTATTTCCACAGAATGACTGTAGAAGTAGGGGTGCTTTCTGGTACCTTCTGGTTCAGTCAGCACACCCTTACCCAGGGAGTGGAAGGGAGTCTAAAGGCACCTATCATTTCTCTGGGAAACTCCTAAGCCTTTCCCGTTGTCATTCTGTAGTTACTGTTGCTCTAATTGCTGCCTAGTGGGAATTCCCCTTCTAGGCATTTTAACTATCCCCTGCCTTTTTTTTAAATTTATTTTTTATTTTTTATTTTGGAGGACTAGTTCAGGCTGTGGATTTTGCTGCACAGCCAGTTGCTAGATGCCTCTAAATCTCCTTCTGGATCTTGAGATGTGTGTGCCAGTATAGTGGCTATTGCTATGTTGCCTGTTCTGAACTAGCAAATGTCAGGTGGCTTGGTGTGTTGTTCCAGCTTTCTTGTGTGTGGATGCACTTAGAAGATTGCCATGGAGTGAATACTTCATGTGAGGGCTCCTGGCCTCATTTTCCTGGACAAAAGTACAATTTCTGTCTTACCTGGCATATCTTACTTGGGAGTTCTCAGTAAAGGCTGCTTGCTGCATATGTTCTGGACGGTTGCACACAAGGTAACTCTATTTGGATGGCTGACAGTCCCAGTGCATATATATTCTGCAGGATTTCCAAGCATCTAGCAACTGCGTCAGAGCTACTGCATGACTATGCTGCCCAGCATCTGGAAATTCCAGGCAAGTGGCCAAATCTATCTTTTTTTTTTTTGTCTGGATTGAATTTCTGGGTGGAAAAAAAAGAAGGGCTACGTCTGGAGAAAGCTGGGCATCTGGCAGCTTTATCTCAGATTATTGAGCTTCTCTGTGACAAAATATGAAATAGAATGCAAGTATTCTGGGTTCCCTGTTTTGAAACAGAAGCCATTTTTCCATTTCATAATTCTTTATGGTGTTTCTTTTCTGTCGTCAAGATTAGATTCAGATGAAGAGAAGACCATTAAGTGGAAGAACTCATTATAGTGCGATTGCAAGTGGAACTAATTTTGGTATATAAAAAGTTGATAGATTTCACTTTTTTTAATGTTTTATACAGTACCAAGTATTCTGTTTGTTTGTTGTTGTTGTTTCAAATCCTGCCACGTCGACACAATTAATTACCGCTATTTTTAGCCATGCAATTGGAGGGATTGCAAGTGTGTAATTTAGCTTCAGGTAGCTCTTAGCTAAAACATAACATCCAGCTGTTTTCCTCTCACCTCCCTCAAGCACCAGGAGAGCTTTGCAAGCTCCTCATGAAGCCCTGGTGGTGGGATCAGCAGACTGAAGCTCAAGCACAAGGACTGATGTCTTGGTCCCCTGATGAGGATTTTCTGTTGCTCTTGACTTGTAGATCTCTACAGTTTTTACCAAGAAGGTGTTGAAAACTTCTTACCTGGAGATGTTCCCATTTTAAGCATGATCTCTAAGAGGATCTTTTTTGTGTTTTGAGGCTGGAGAGACTTGAGTCACTTGATTCTGTTGCTAACTGCTGCTATGCAGCTGAAACAGCAGAGCCCAAGCTCGTGTCTGGAGTACAGCTGTTAATGAGAATATACCTGATCTGTCTCTCTCGAAGCGCCTGTTACTGCACAACACGTTTATACTTTTGCTTATGATTTGATGGGTGACGTATTTTCCATGAAATCTGCACTGAGCCTCCTGTGTGTTACGCTGGGCAGTGCTTAATGACTTTTTTGATGACACAGAAATGAAAACAGTAACAAATGAATGTTGTAGCTGGTGTAACATGGTATCTTGCCTCTTCAGAGTGCAGCTGCAGGGCGGTCTTCGGGTTTCTATGTTGTCCTAGTGTGAGCAGAATGGCAGCCACGAGGTCAAGAAGTTCATAAACTCTCTTTAAAGCCCATCCACTTCTGAACTCTCAAAAAATATTTATGTCCTTACACAGCCTTCTGTCCTCTGTGATGAGTGGGAGCAGGAGGCTGCTCGTTTCAGTATTCCCAAAGGAACTTTTCTTTCTTCTCTCATGCAGGGAAAACATAGGAATGCAAGCTTTGCAATACTGCATAGAGAGAAAACTTGGCCTATTAGTACCAGAAGTGTATGAAATAAAGTCTTTCTCATTCATAATTCCCATTGAACTTATTATAGTTGTTTTTTCATGTTGGATGTTTAGGCCTTAAAAGTACAGTAGTGGCCAGAGGGCTTAGGGACTGCATTCTGCACAGCTGTTGTTGAGTCCTATAATATTTTCTAGTACTGGCAGCATTACGTGCTTCTTTTATGTTTTTCTCTGCTATAAATAGATATGTCACATTTGAAACAATACGGTAAGTAACAAGATCCAGTTAATCAGACTATCTACTGGCAAATTGATATCAAATGGCAAATTGAACTGCAGATTTTCATCTGGCATAATGGAAAACCAGGAACTTCGTTAGTCACGTTTAATTTTAATTACATCACTTCTTAGCATTATGGCTTCCTCTAATATACCCATCAGAATGTCTGAGCCTTTGGCAGGTAAACATATTATTTATTTAAAAAGAGTGACAAAGTGTCTTTCAAAAGAGAAGAGTGCATGATGTACAGATTCTAGTTATTTTATACATAAATCCATAATTAAAATGTAGATAATTTGGAAGTCAGTAAGCTCTGTACAAGTATAAGAATAGGATTCTTTTTCTGTGAAACTTCACTAGATGTCAGTGTGGAAAGTATTTTTTACTGTAGAGTAAAAAAGGCAGTAATTCTCTTAGTACACAGATATTTAGGATGGCAGTTATTGGAACTTGGTAGGTTTTTTCAATATGTAATTTGTTTCCAGAGATGGAGTTTCGAGGGGACCAAAGCAATTGCATAAAGTTCACACCAAATTCTGAATGTTGTTTCTGTTAAAATTCCCATTAAAAAAATGTCAGCATTGTTGCAGTACTTACAGAAAGTTCTGAGACTTGTGTATGAAAATGGTGTTTTGAAACATAACCAAAATCAACTGGAGAGGTTAAAATCCAGCAAAATATTTTTTTCTTTTGTTTTATATTGATAAATATTTGGACTCAGCGAAAGACCTCAGTGTGTATTTTCTTACTGTTATAGGTGGTGGGTTGTTGGTTGATATGTTGGTGGTCTTTTCTAACTGTAATGATTCACTGATAAAACAGTGTGGTGACAGGCTAACCAAAATGGGCAGAAAATGCATTCAAAACTGCAAGTGTCAAATTATTTATTAACAGCTGAAGCATTATAAGGAATTTCGAGAGGTTTGTTGAGTTACTGGAAAGTGCTCGCTGCTAAGTTAAGGTGTGATGAAGCTCATATTAAATATGTTAAAATCTTTTAGTAGATTTTATGGATTTTTCATAAATCATACCCAGTTTGAGGAGAAGAAAAGGAATTTTTTGAGTACTGCTTTTGTTACATTTCCTTCTTCTGGACTGATACCTTAAGGGTATTTAGTTTGTATCGCGTACTTCACACTGTTTAAGTGGCTGTAGCAGGATGGGTATCGCATACTAAAGAGCTTTCACAAAGGCACCTTGAGAAACTCTTAATGTTTCTGAAACAGATATCTTACTCCTTTCGCTGTTTTGCCTTTTAATGCTTTGTGATGGCTGATTTGGCAAATTGTGCAAGCCCGTTCCTCCAGGTTAAGTGACCAGTGGTCCACATTTTGGACCAGAGACCAGAACGCGCTGCTGCCTTACTTTTCACCCCTTCCTGTAGTGATAGATAAAAGCATTAAATCCCCTGTCACTCAAAACAGGCTGAACCATTTCTATCTGTCTTGCATAGTTTATTTTGGGTCCTTGAACATATTTTTCCAATTCACTTGGATGCTTTTACACTTTTATTTCTTGTTCAGAAGAAACTGAAAAGGAGACTGAGAGGAAATTACACACAATCCTTGGCAAGTTCCTCCCTTTGTACTCTTGGGCTACAGAGGAACCAAGGTATACTAAAGCTCAGGAGTGCCACCCTTGAGATCCCATACTGGAGAGTTCTATCGCGCAGAGGTGGTTGGGTATGTGCTTAGGGCTAATGCATCTTCATGTACACAGCAAGATTTGGGTTTTCTTGCAGGGACCTTTCAAAAACACTGAGGGTTTTGCTGTTGCTTCCAGACTTTTGTACCAGAAAGAGCAGTTTTTTGTGATAAATTTTACTGTGAAATGAAATTTGTGGTGGTATATTCAGATCCAAGGTTTAAGGTGCTAATTTATGTTCTATTTATCAAACAAATGTGCACCTGCTAATCAAGCAGGATATGAAGGCATACCATTCATTGATTAAATGCTTGAGTATTTTTTTTTCTCAGAAATCAGAGCTAGAGAACTCTTGTTAGCTATGATGGTTTTATATGAAGAAATCTAGATGTGCTTAAGTGCTTGCTGATGAAGGGGTTGGTTTGGTCTCCGTATTAGCTTTTAACCTAATAGCTTGCATTGCCCGTAAGTTATTATGTGAAAATTCATGGTCCAGAGTTGGAGACTGTAGGTGTTGTTGTTTGGTTGTTTTATTTAATCCCTCTGGAAGCAAGTAGGAGATTTGGATTTTGAGAGATCACTGGCATATTATGTACCAAAGCTGTGGGAACTGCTTCTATAATAAGATTTAATATTGCTTCTTTGGAAATGTCTGCATTGATTTCTGTCAGAGGCTGGATGAAACATTTATTTTTTTTAACTATCTGTGTTCTATGCAGATATTAGAAAAGAGTCAAAGAACGTGAACCTGAGCGTTGGATTTGTTCTTAGTATCTTGCCAGTATGCAGAAGTATTCCTGTCCGAACTTGAGCAATAGCCTTACATAGTTGTTTATTGTGGATTGCATATTTGGAATAATGTAGTTGAAGGCTGCTGGGAATGCAGCCGCATGTAAAGGTATTTTTTCCCCTGCCCTTCACGCTTGCGGATGCTCTGACCTTCATTCCTTTACTGCTTTCAACAGAATGACACTTAGCTGTGAATTACAGGCACACATCCTAAGTCCTGGGATGCGTCCTCTCATGTCCGCAGCTGCCCAAGCTGCTTACAAGCCACAGGTTGGAACGTTTGTGACAGACTTTTGTAATAACTTATTGGAGTCTTTTCTCGAGGAAGATATAAGTTGTTCTGCTTAAAACTGCTGCTTTTATATCTAGAGGAGCAGACGTGATCTGTGCATTCAAAGATGGTAATCTGTGGGACAGCCCGAGCTGGTGTTTATTGGATTATACTAGGTTTAAAAAATGGATGTGGAGTACAAAGTGCAGGATTTCATGTAGGCAGTCATTCTGTGGGCTGTCTGTGTTGTGGATGCTGCAGGAAAATTGTGGCCCATCTGTTTATGCTGGTGTGAGCAGATGGGGGGGAAAAAAAGCTTAATTCATGTTCATTAAATCCCATCCATTGCCCTTCCCGTTTCCAAAGTAAAAACTGAAATCTTTCAGTGGGATATTATTTTGTGGAGAACTGGGTAAGAAAGGATACCCATGTTTTAGTAAAAATAGCTAACTAGTTTTAGGATAGACAAGTCTTCTGTCTTTTGGAAATGTTTGCTAGAGGGAAGGTTTTGTGAGACTGGTGCGCAAATATTTGCTCAGGCCCTGGACACCAGTGTACAGCTGATGTGAGAGGGGCCTGTTCAGGCACAGGACTCTCCTCATAGCACGAGGATAACTGTCCCCTGACTGCATTGCTGTGAAACATGAGGGAGCCCACAGTTGTAGAAGGTGTACTGTACTCAGAGCTTGGCTTGCCCTAAATCCCCAGGCCACAAATAGTGAGAATGTATGAGTAAGTAAAGGATTACGATGGTGAAGGTAGGCTATCTGAATTGCACACCTGGGTGTGTGTTTGTTGTCGGTGACTGGATACTGCCCTGAAAATCAGAATGTGGATAAACTCACTCCTGTCTGAACACTGTATGGCACTACTCACCTGCTTCAATGCACTGATAGGGGGTAGTGATAGTGTTCTTTGGGCTCCTTGGTGGCAGAGCCATCCTTTGGGTATCCTTGATGAAAAATAAGTGATGTTCACAGCTTTCACAGTCACTGTCTGTATTATTTACTTCTAAACCAAAATGATCACTGAGGACCAGCGCAAAACTGTTAGCTAGAGAATTTTTAGTAGCAGCATTCTTAGTTTTATAACTATGCCAAGAATATTTGTGTCACATATAAAAAATACCCTTTACCCAAGAGAATGCAGAGGGAGTTGCAGCTTCACACAGCATGCTACAGGAGGCCCTGGCTTCGTAGGGGCCATAGGCTCGAAATGTTCCTACCCGTTTTGAAGCAATGCTCCTGGTCTGCACCTGGAGCCAGGCTTGAAGGGACGTACACCAGCTGGTTCAAACTGAAAGACTGAAACATCTGCCTTAACATGGGAAGTGGGACATCTTTTAAAAGGATTTTAAGGACTTACAGCTTCCAGTAGCTGCCTACTGAGATTTCTAGGCATATTTCTGTGATTAATTCCTATTACTCTTACTGTCTAAAGTGTTGGTTTTTTTTTTAAGTCTTTCTCTTTGGTAATCTTGAGAACCTTTAGAAGTTTAGTAAGGGGAAATTTGAAGATACAGGGGCTTGTGAGATGAGACAAAATTATAGTTTGATAACTTTGCTCTTAAACTTTTTTTGAGATTTGTTTATATACCTGCCCTTGTGTTTCCAAGCAATGTCATGCAAAATAATCCCATACAGAGTGAAGTACTCTGAGAGTGTTTCACTCGCATTGCTGTAAGCTCTACACAGAAATAGTAGGGGGTGAACCCACTTTGAGGAATGGTATCTTTAGTACTGGTGTCCAAGCCTTGCTGATGGCTTCTCATGAAAGCCGTCCAGATACTTCTGTGATGCCTATCAGCTTTTCAGCAGTAATTTAAAGTTGCGTTGTAATTGAAAGAACAACGTGCATCTTTGAATTCCATTTTTAGTGACAGGGCTTGGATTTAAATGGATCTTAAAGGACTATCAGAGATTTTGCTGGACAGGCAGTAGGCTAGTGCAAGAGGATGTTGTCTTCTGCTCCTGTCTGCCTCCTAAATGATGGTGTGCAGGTTACTGCCTGTGCCAGGCTGTGACAACATTTGGTCTTTGCCCTTTCCCACCATCAGCTATATCAATGGGGATTTGTATTCATCACATAGCTGATGATTCATTTCAACACGTGTCTGAATACTTGTAGCTCTTTCAGCAGCACGTGTGTTGGCATGGCAGTCAAAATGAAGCAAAATGTGTGTGCTTGTGCTTTGCTCTTGTGGAAGGTATGTGATATGTGGCACTTCTCTGCTTATACCCACACTGTGAGTGTTCCTGGTTATAATCTGGAACTGTGCTTCATATTGATGTTAATCTGCCTTTTCAGAATGGCAATAGACCCGTTCCATTTTCCTTTTTTCTTACTGTGTTGTCGCAAGGATCACACAGCATGGTACCAATGCTGGGAATACAGAGCTGCAGAGCATGCTTTCCCTCAACTACCCTATCAGTTCTAAAAATTATTTATGACCTGTTCAGATTTGGCAGCTGCAAAGTGGGGTTTCACAGCCAAGGCTTTAGAACATGTGTGACTTGACTTCTGTGCAGAGTCAAGTGTGTTTTAATTATACATCATAGGTAAGTATGTAGGGAACAGGAAAGGTAAAGATAAGAGGAAATACATCTTTGCTCCCTGGTATTTTTGTGCAACTGCAAGCAAAATAACATATTCTACCAGTTGGACTTGAGTCTTTTGTTGTCTAGCAAATATTAAGCACTTGCCAAGATGTGTAGTTTGCCCTCAAGATAGTGTGTAACTGCTATTTTTTTTCACTAAATTAATTTGATGAATGAAATTTATGCTTCTAAAGAAGCGGTTTCTCTTTGTTTCTCATTTATGAGGTAGTAAGAAATTCAAACTATCCTCTTTCATTTCTGCAATTTTGTCAGTATTACAAAGACAACATGGAACAGTTAGGAGTTCTGGGATGCTGGGAGTATTTCTGCTTTATCTAGTCTTCTCCCTTCATACAGATAGAGGAGAAAAAATACGGAAGGAACTATGAGGACAGAAGGACTTTCACTGCTTGTTGCCCTTTACCTTGTAGGAGTTAAGTTATGGCTGTGGATAACTAAGTAAAGATGCTGCTCCAACCATGTTATCTCTGGCGTCTTCTTACTAACTGAAGGGAGAACATAGGAGGAAATAAAACTCCCTCTTTCTTGCTTCTTCACCTGTTGGAGCATTTATTTCCCCTTGTCCATATGCGTGCTGTGAGAACACTAAGCGTAACAAATGGTGTTTGCATTTAGTTCTGAACACACTGAGGTCCGTGATCACTCTCATCTCAGTGAATGCAAGCTCCACAGTGTGCCTGGCTGCCCAACAAGGTCCTGCTTCTGCGCCTGTGATGGATGGGATCGCTGCTCTGATGAGACATGGCTGTTGTTGGAGGTCACAGTCACAGAAAGGGAGAGGCAATCTGTCTGCAATGAAGGGCAGCTCTGTGCAGGCCTTGAATACCAAGGCACAGACATAGCATCTCATTTTTTATTTGGTGTAGGAGACCAATATAGGGCAGAATCTGAAGATAGAAGCCAGGCTGTAGAACTAAGTATATTACTAGTCCCCTCGCGCATCTGTTCGTTTAACAACATTTGTATTTAAGGTCTAAAAATGAGAATGATTTGTCATGGTAGATTTGATATTTTAATTGATTAGCCAAAAGACTGTGTTTGAGTACTTGCACATTTGGCTGATTTCTGTTTGAGGAGAAAGACGATGAAACACTTTAAGGATGAAGAATGCGTCTGCTCTCAGGCCTTTATGAGAAAGGCTTAGCAAGGAAAGGGATGAGCACAGCTCCGTCTGGGCTCAGCTGCATAAATTTATCCGCTGTTCACTCATATTTCTGTTCTTGGGTTTGTTCTTTGACCAACTGCAGGGTGGCAGTAATTGCCAGCATTGTTGGTATAGAATCAAAACTAGGAAAGAGCAGTGTGTTCACCAGATAGCTGGAAGTTTGGCTCATGTGTAAACTTTGTAAAGCAGAGCGTGTGCCTGTTCTCTGAACATACCATTCAGGAGTAATGAACGTGCAGGTCGAATTACGAATGTGCTTCTGGTTTGATATGAAAGTTTGTCTCTTTTCAACCCAGCTCTTGCACTATATTTGTCATACTAGTATCTGAACAAACAGCATATGTTTAGAGGAGGGTTTACATGTAACAACACTTCATTTATTTGAGGTTTAAATTTCTTTTAGAAAAATTCTTAAACACCTTTTTTTTTTAATGTTTTTTTTTTTTTTCAAGGTTGTTCCTGCTTTAAAGGAAAAATTAAAGCAAAACAAGGTGACCCNAACACCTTTTTTTTTTAATAGTTTTCTTTTTTTTACAGGTTGATCCTGCTTTGAAGGAAAAATTGAAGCAGAACAATGTGACGCTGGAGTCTGAATATAAGGTAAAATAAATATGTTGCTTGGGGCTCATAACCTTGGCTACCCTTTATTACCCTAGCTGCTGGTGGGGTGGGTCTGTCCCTGTCTAAAATTAGATCAGCCATCTGCCTTTGACTCACTGATGTCCAATAAAAACAAGGTTTTATGTAAAGGAAGATTTTTGAACATGCAGTGCTTCTTTCTGAACACAGCCTTACTTTGATGTCCAGGTGCCAACTGCAGTGCTACAAATAAATTTCACTATGTCTGTGGTTTACCTGGTCTATAAAAGTAGAGCTGATGCTGGGCTTGGATGGTATGTGTTTCTGTATACGCCAACGCTTCTGCTGCTTAAGTTTTGATGATCTTTAGCCTGAACAGCGTACTTGATGTGCTACCTCTTATCATTTCTTGCTTTTTAAACCTATATTGCTTTCAAACAACTATGATTACTTTTTCACTATATCTGGAAATTTTACAGAGAAATATTTCCTTCTTTCCTCCATAGTACATTTCCTTCACACATTACTGAGCTCCAAAATGGCTATTTTGTCCAGTTTAATATTTGGAGTTTCATAAATCTTCAGGGCTGCAAAAAGCCTTGTTAGGAGAACTGGCTCCTCATATCTAGAAGCAAAGCACAGAGCTCTTCCAGATCATTTTTCATGTTTTAAAATTGTGTGGATCAGATGTCCAGTTAGCACTTTGTCTGTCACCATGGTCCTCACGACGGATATAGCATTCAACACTCCTGTCATGAGCCCTTCAGGAGCTTGATTGCACCCATAGCTCTCACTGGTAAGTGGCTGAATGATGGTAGGTACATGGTCTTGCTAATAAAACCTTTCTATTACATCACTCTTCTGTGACTCGTCTATGAAAGAACTCTCAACCTTTTGCACTTTTACATATGTAATATTGCAGAACATCTGCCTACCTGCCAGATTTATGACAGTGTTCTACCATTACTGAAAATAATTTGGGGCCAGTCCTGTTCTATAACAAACTGTGTTCTGTGGTGTGGGAAATAAAAAGATTTGATCTCTGAGTACATGTGGAAACTCAAAACATACAAATCCACTCAGTTCTGAATGCCTCTGCAATTACTCTGTCTCTCATTTTCTGTAGAATGTACGTGTCCACTCTGATTCATTTATACAGAAGAACCACAAGCAATAAAAAGAACCGCATCTCTCCATTTAACTCACTGCCTAACCACAAAATCAACTGATCTGTATTCAGATATACTTAGGTTTCTTTCCAGCAAGATAAGTAAGTAGTTGAAGGATAATATTTAAATGGCCGTAATTGCATCAACTTTATGGAGAAATCAATAGTAATAGGATGTGGCCAGCATCACAACATATTACAAGCCTACTCAGGCAATGAGGTTCCTTCCTGATGGCCAGAAGTGACAGAAGCAATCTTATTTTTTCTTAATCTAAACTGCCGAGAGTTCCCATGGTGAAACTTTTCCAAAGCAGTGCTTGGGTTCTAGGGCCAGACCAGTACAGTAAAAGAAATGGATGTGAATTTTCACATAATTAGAAGAGATCCAGGTTATTGTTTTGGACTCCAGTCTCAATGTGTACTTTACTGCGAGCGCTGACTTGCAAGCAGGAGACATGCTCATTCCTTGCTTCGCTGGAAGTGGTGGAACCACCAGCAGTTCACCAGTCAAGCGTGTACTTCACGGCCTCTCTGTCAGTATTTGGCAGTTTTAATCAATACTTAACTGCCTCTCTGTTCTCGTGGACAAAATCTAACCAATGGCCGAGTTACCGTGACATTTAGGAGAGCAGTTTTCTGCAGACCCCATGTGGTCCAGCTCTGAAGAGCATCTAATTCTATATTTAGGTCACATTGGAGGATTACACTGGTGGCTGTTACTAAATATGGTGTGATGAGAGAGTAAGGGCAGTTAAAAAAAAAAAAAAGAAGTTGCTGTTTTAATATGTGAAGCCTTATTTTACGCTATTGTTAACATTGTATCTGCAGCTGTTACTGAGGGTACCAAGCCAGCTCTTTTGAAGCATGATTGCTTGATGTGTGCAAATGTCCATTACTGTCCCTTCCCCTGACTTTTAAAGTTATCTTGTCCTTACAGACATCTACACATTGCATATGTACTGGATTCTTTTAGAATGTAGTAATTTCAGCTTAAGGATATACCTTTATTTGATTATTACAAAAGACAACAACATTTCTCCTATTTCATGCCTGTTGAAGTATGCACTTTTTTCTTCGGAGTGGTGGTGATGAGAAAAGATGTAATCACAGATATAAGCAACTTACTGCAAGGAAATTGACAAAGATGTTTTCATCTTCTTGTTTACTAAATACTATCCTCCCAAACTAAACAAAATTTACATTTTTTCATATAAGAATGTTCCTGGAAAGTATGCTGATTTGAGCAAGGTTGAATTTGCATCTGGGTTGCATACTACATTTCCTATACCTCAGATCTGTTAGTAATGCCATTCATAATGTTGTACCAAAGGAGCAAGCTACCTTTGCACATGTTCACTGTTGTTCAAGCATTCCTCTCACACAGTTGTGTTCTCATCCAGCCAATTAGTCCTTGCTGCTCCCTTTTGCCTAATAAATCACAGCTCTGTCCACTAGTGACACTGGTACTAATGGAAATGTAGCTCTGCTGCTGAGCTGTGTCTTGTAGAACACACAGTAAAAAAATGTCAAGTTCTTGACCCACAACAGAAGTCTGGAGTATCATATCTGAAAGTGCAAAAATACTGTTTGGAAGATGGGTGTCTAACAGTCAGAATATATTCCTTGTTATTGTTTAAATGTAATACCAAAATTGCATTTCTTATTTTATCATTTTGTTTCTGCACTTTTGTGAAAATAGTGATGAAGTACACAGTAAAAAAACATAAAAATCCTACCTCAGTCAGTCACATCAGAGACTGCAATAAGGAATTGTTGTTTAGGGCTTTTTCAAGCAAAAAAAAAAAAAAAAAAAAAGCAGTGAATATCAAGCCTAAAAAAGACTTACCAGTAACCTACAGAATTACAATTTTATGATGGTAAAATCAGTTGAGTTTAAATCGGATATGTTTTTAAGCAGCAGGAACTGAAGTACAGTTAAATAATGTAAAATTATTGCTATGAAAATAGTAAATGAGGAAGTAGAGAAGATTGATAAGAGGACATCACAGAGGTTTTTTTTTTAAAGGAAGCTGACAAGTTGACATATCTAGGCAATATTGAGTACTTTTTTCAGTGATCTGGAAAGAACTGTAAAATCATTACTGATGTACGAGTGACACCAAATTATTGAAGTAGATGACGTGTGGCCAGGCAGGTGCAGGGACCTCTTTAGCATTACTTGGTAAGCCAGGCCTGTCAAGTGAGCAAAGTCGTCATTAAAATAGCCACAGTTATCTGTTCAAAAATTGGAAATGCAGGTCGGAGTGGACTGTGTGATGAAATGCAGCAACTCTGAAAAAGATTTAGGAGTCAGTGAATGAATAATTCAGATTGATCTTCTATGGTGGTACTGTGGCATAAAAGAGCTAATTCAGTCTTTATAAATATAAACTGGAATGGCAGATGGGAAGAGTTGACTTTCACTTTTGAGTGTGTTATTGATGAGGCTCGTACTCAAGGACCATATCCACTTCTGATGCCCACGTTTTGAACAGGACTTTAATATTCAAATAGGTTGCAGAAAAGGCTGAATATGTGCACTCGGGCTTGAGAAAATGCCTCAAAAGAAACTTAAAGATTTGGTTACTTTTAAAGGTACCTAAAGGAACACTAGTTGTATATAAATACCTTCATAAGAAGAAAGTGCTAGCTACTGACAAGTTCTCTGATGTGACAAAGATATTAGAAGCAAAGGCCATTATTAACAGATAGGGACATTTTTTGAACATAACAGCAAAACAAAAAAAGGTCTGTCTTACAGAATATTATTAAATCTGCAGAAATTTTGAAGTTTTCCTTTGAGTGGTAGTGAACTGTAGGACTTGGCACAAGTTAAGTGAGTAGAGTACAGTGCTGCGTGATAGTGTGATAGAGAACACTGTTCTCCTGACTTAAAGTATCTGGGTATTTTGCAGATTTTGTTCCTTGTAACTTGATAGATCAAATCAAGGTCAGCATAAGCTCTGAACAGACATCTAACTGTTTGTCTTGGGAATCACAGCAGAAGCATTGTAATTGCAGTGCTAAAATGTTTATCCAGAGCAGTCAAAAAATCAAAATCAGTTGTATGATGAGGTGGTTTGGGAACATAACTTGTGCATGTACTCTCTTAAGAGTGTTCAGTAGATACATTAGAGATATGAATGGGAGGACTGTACTAGAAGATAATTCCCCAGTAGCAGACACTGAAATCTGCAAGCATTCTGTTGGTGCCGTTGTTGGTACCAGAGGATTACTGACTTTGTTGTTATTGTTTCAGAATTAACAGATTGGCCTCTTTGGTTGATCTACTTCAGTGTCTGTGAGCTAAATGCTAGTGGCTATGTTTCTTGAGCTGTTTGAGAAATGTTAAAGATACTGGGGAAGAAAATTCACCCTGGTTTCTGACACCAAGTGAGATGAGATGATGTTCCTTCTTCCTTTAACCCCTACCCATCCTTTCTTCTTTGTCAGTGTTGTTAAGCAAAGCTGTGCCAGTCAACCACAGGTTCTGCCTGTTCTTTAAGTTGTACCTCAGACAAGCGCTGGATGAAACTGTTTGCATTTCAGTTACTCAAATGTAAAATAAACTGGGGACTCCTTATTTCACTATAAGACCTCATCACTTCTGGTTTTGTAGAGAAGGACAAAGTGGTGTTAGCTTGCCACAGAGACTGCCATGGGCAAGACCGGGGAAGGGTTAAAATTGCTTGTGCTAGTTTTATTCTGAGTGGATATGTGATCTATACGTAAGCAGTTTACTCTTTGCGCTCTCATAGCTCTTGGGTACTGTACTTCAAAATATAATTAAAAAACAAAAAACAACAAACAGCCAAAAACAGTCAGATAAAGGTGAAATTTGGTGGTGGTTATGGAACAGGGTCTTAGGAAGAGGTGCCGTGGAAGAGCTTTCTTCCAGGAAGAGAGATACCTCCTGAGGGAAGCTAACAGCATCGCTTCCCACCAGCTTTATTTCTGGAATTCATCTTTGCTGAGCAGTTCTGTAATTTATTTTTTTTTTCTACTCTTGTTTATAACGTATCTCTTTGCATGGGATTTTCTGTAGCTATGAGCTGTTTCTTTGAAGTGTGTTACATCTGCACTTGTCTTATCCCCACAAGATGATGCTGATTTCTCACACGTAAAAACCCAAGTAAGGCAGCTAACAGTGCAGTCAGGCAGCAAACTGGGCTGCCATGTACAAATGTGTTAAACAAATAATCTCTTCTCCTTTTTCCAAAGCAGACATCTTTGTACCTGCTTGCATCCTTGTGTGGTTTTTTAACCCAGAAGAATTGAGCAGCTCTCATCATGTGAGGGCCAACTCTGTGTGTTTTCTGTCACCAAGAGTTTAAAAAAAAACAACAAAAAAACCCCAAGAAAACAGTAGGGAAAGTGGCATCCACACGGCACAACTGAATTTGTTCACTTATGGTCCTGGGGGATGTTGCTGCCTTCTACCAGGCAGTGCTGGGAATGTTCTTCTGTGGAGCTGACTATGTAGAAATGTAAAGCACATCTGTCATTACTGGGCCCCCAGTGGGGAATTGCTAGATCTTTGGTATAAAATGTCTCTGAAGTAGCTTTCAATATAGTATATGGGAATTAAACCACACAGTTGAGGCTTTATACATTCCTTGCATTTACTGCCTCTGAAGTGGATGCAGCAAAGTAGATAGTGTTTATGGAATGGACAAAAAAAGAAAAGGGAAAGCAAAACTAAAATGAAGTGGACAATGAAAAACCACTTTGCTAGGCCACTGAGATAAGAGCTTCCTTAGAAACTATCTGAAATATTCTGTGACTGCCAGATGATGCTCATATAGGCACTCAAGCTGTTTGAAATACTTCAAAAGATTGCTGTACAGTTCTCACATGCTCTTTGCTTTCTTCTCAAATTATTGTCCATCTTTAGTGCTCACACTGTACAGTGCAAACATACTGTGCATAGCAAGTCACTGTCAGAGAGTGGGATGCTGTATGTCTTAAGGGACTTATTGATCAAGCAGGAAAAGGAGACGGTGCTTGAGACTGATCCCGGATTCTGGACAGTTTTTAATGAAATAATCAAGATCCTAATTATTGAGCGGTCATGTTCCCTGTTTAACCCTTGATGACGTGATATCTTTAGTTAAGAGTTGAGTTTTGCCCAAGAAGAAACCTCTTTTTTTTCTTTTTTCTTTTTTTTTGCTGGAAGAAATCATTGAGAAATAACAAGGCTGAAGGCAATGCTGTTAACGATTCAATCAGCAATGCTCCATCTTGTTCATGGCATCCTCCCAGCAAGTCACAGGGCAGGCAGCATTCCGCTGTGCCATCTTACAGCTCAAACAGGAAAATGGAGGAGGTTCAAAACTGAAATATACTCCAACCGAAGTAATACTTGAGACGTGACCTCCCAAAACTTCCTCTTTATTCTTGGAAAAAATTCAGATAAGTGCTTCAGTCTTTCTCAGGTACAACATAGAGTCTTTCTGATTTAATTTTGAGGACCCATTTTCTTATGCCCGCACACTTAGTTTCACAGTGACACCTGATCATTTCTTCTGGTCGTAGTCTCTTAGCCCTTCCCTCTGATATTCGTTACTGCTTTTTTTCCTCTCATGTAAGAAGCCTGTAAAAGGCTATTTTTCAGGTCTCTACAGAGGGAAAAACACCAGGTGTGACTTGCAAGTCCAATGTATTTTGATCATTGTACAACACTTTTTGGCTTAGATGTTCAAAAGTATTTTTTTTATAATTATTAGACAGATATATTTTGCCAAACTTGAGATACATTCAGTGAAAAAATAGTTCACACTTAGAAGTATATTTATAGTCCAAGTAAGATATTTGACAGAAACCTTCTCTATGTTGCCAGCCTAAAAATTCTGCAGGCATTGTTGGGCTCCAGACAGGGACAGGTTGTGGAAATCCATCTGCTCTCCTGCACTGCAAAAGATCTTGCATCCCCTTCAGCCAAGCTCAGCTTTAGATAGTTGAAAAAGAGCCTGCACGCATCCCAAGAGTCTGTCCCTCTTTTACAAGGGTCTGCTGTAGAAACCAGGACAGACCTTTGCAGAGTTCATTATGATACCAAGCTGGCAAGATCGGACAACTTGGCTAAGTCTCCCAGGCTGTGAATTAATAAAATAAACTTCAATAAGCAGCTTTTTACTTCAAAGCACATGTTAACCATAGCTTAATAAATCTTCCATATACCAGAAAAATGGAAGCCATGCTAAATGTACTTCATTGCTTAATTCACTGTGGAATTTGCTGAATTGTGGATCTTTGATCTTGCAGGTGGAATATTGCACTCATGCTGTTCTTTATACATTGAATGTTTCAGAGTTTCATATTTGAAGAAGGAAAAAAAAGATAAAGCAAATGACCCGTGCAACTTGAGTTCTCTTGACTTCATCCATAGTGCTTTGTAAATCCTTTGAACCCAGAAGGCCATCCTGTGTGCTGTGCAGGTGTATACATAAATAGCATCAAGTTATTTTGTGAGATTTAGTGTGGTTTCTAAGATTTTCGTATTAAGAGTGAAGGAGGAAATCATGACCAAGTTGTGTAACCATATAGTTCTAACGAAGTACCTTAATGGTTTGTTTTATTAAGTAATTTGTATCACTGTAGTGTCTTCACACAAGGTTATGAGGGCACTTTACAAGCGTTAATTAAACTCAGTGATACCTCTGAGATGAAGGATAGCACTTTTCATTCTTCAAATTGGGAAAAAAATGCTCGGACAATTTGGCATTGCAGGTCTGTGATACAGATCCTTTACAACATTGCCAACTTAGGATATTTCTGTTTGCATTTGCTCTCAGTCCTACAATTCCTTCTGCTGTGCCAGTTCAAGTGTTTGGATAGTCTTATGCTTCAATAGAGTTTATCTGTAAACAGTATGTGCCAGTGTAGTTAATTTAATCTGATTTGGAGCACAGCCCCACGGTGCTGAATTGGCCAAACTAAGGGGAAAATAACCTATGGGGAAAGAGCATCTTAACCACATTCACGATAAGTTAATTGGAATGGCACTGGGTCCTACTGAAGGCAGCAACAAGAACTCTTGGTTTCTTCTGTGTGGATTTTGCCAGTCTTTGGCAAAGCTAAAAAAGAGAGACAAACCTGTGGAGGCTTAAATGCAAAAACACAACATTTCTTCCCTTACTGAACAAAAATATTTTGGCCATTGCATTCAATTTCCTAATGTGCTTACGTATTAATAATATAAAAAGTAGACATTCTCTAGTTGGAAAAAAAAGAGGTACCTCTTTTTAATCTGAGGGATGCTAATCACAGATAATTAAATTTAAATTTATGTCACATCCTAAGCAAAGTGAGTGAAACCAAGATTTTATTACAAAAACAAGATGTCAGAGATGTGACTCTGAAAGTGCTGTGGAAAAAATGATAATAAGGCCAAAGCAATGTGATGATAAAGTTGAGGCTTTCAATCCCTTACAAGACAGCAAAATCCTTAATTCTGCACCTCTGCATCTACATGTCAGAGTGGAGTTCCTCACTATGTCTTTCATGGACTTCAAACTGTTTTGACAGTCTAGCAAGATCGACCAGGTTTAATGCATTTATTTCACTGCTTCCGTGAGAATGTTCTTCCCTGGCTAAGCTTTTATCTGCAAATGACGTTGCTTACCATAATAATGGGAAATAATCGTCTCTTTGAATTAGAGTCATTTCTTTCTATAGCACTCCTCACAGAATTTATTGCAACGCACCATGCAATAAACAGGATTTTCACATGTAGGAAGCAGACTAAAGCCAAATGTTTATTGCAGGTGGCACCCCTGAATTAAGTCCATCGTTACAGCAAGGCTCTAAGCACATTTTTGCTGATTTGGGTTTGTTGTGGCGTGACTACTATCCTGCAGAACTCAAACTCTTTAAGAAAAAAATATTTTACTGTAAGGCTGACAGAGGATTATGGCTTTTACTTACTAACCAAGCAGCCTACTAACTAGGTATTTGAACCAGCAGTTCCGGAATGAAGGCTTCTTTCTGTCTCAGTGGTGCACTGGTGCCAGGCAGACTGTTTAACAAAAGTTCCAAAAGTCAAGTGTGTGGCAAAGAGTTGAATGTTCTTTTTTGTTCAGCGTGCCTGCCTGCATAGCTGCATTTTTTCTTGGATTTACTGCTTCTGTCAGTCCTGTACTTTTAAGAGGCAGTTTAGCTGATTTAGGAAGTGAATCAGTAGATTTAATGGACTACACTGATCTTACTTTAAACAGCTAATTTTCATTATCCCTGGGGCTATTTGAGACAAGCGGGGAAAGCAGTGCAGGTCTGATCTGATTACATTTCATTGTAGTCTCCAATGATTGACTATTTAGTACATTTGAACTGGGAGAAAATCTTTTCACTTTTAAAACTGCCAGATTGTATGGATTTAGTAAAAGCTAGAAGTGGTTTACCTTCTTTATGGTGAAATTAGGTGGGCACAGTACAGGTGGCTAAAAATAAAGTAACTGAAATAAAACATTTTTAGAAGTCCAGCCAGGTTCACTTCATTTGGAAGAAACACTGATGTCGTGCCTGAATTCTAACAGTGCCACGTAGTTTGGGCAGTTTGAAGAAGCTTTGTGTCATGCGCTGCACCTAATCAGAAGAGGTTACATTTTATGTAAATAGAAAGAAAATAAATAAGAAAAATGTTTCCTTCTGCATTCAGTAGACTCTTAAATTCTTTGTGTTTTAATTGACGAAAAATAATTCTGAATAGATCTCATCTATTCCATAGTTTGAGGCAATTCCATTTATCGCAGAGAGCTGTGGTAGTTTTATTCTGTCACTACATCACAGTGTGCTTTCCAGGTGCTTTTATTCTTTCCATTGGAAGAGTTTTACAAAACTCTCTGAAAAGCCTTTGTGAAGTTTCAGGGGCAGATTAATGCAAACTATCGGTAAGGTTCTCCAGAATGCATATCTCTTGATGAGACTTGTTTATGTAGTGTATCTTTGGGTGCTACAGACTTGGTGGTATATATTTTAAATGCCGTTTCTTGTTCAGACTTTGTGAGCCAAGCACCCTTGGGAATAGTTTAGAACTTCACAGCTGTATGGTACCTCTGTGCTTAATAAAATCAGCAGGCCTTCCATCTGTTAAAGCACAAGGTTATTTTTACTGTAGTTTCCTTGAAACTTCTACCTGAATTAGGTGTTAAATTCTGAATTTGCAGAGTGGATAGTTGCTGATGCATACCTTCCCTAAGCACCCTCCTTCTCCCTCCTCCTGGGTCAGCTCAGATCGCTTCCAACTGAAATCAAATACCAGCTGGTCATAAGATGTGTAAAGTAGTGAAGGCTGTGCCTCAGAAAGACCTCTGCCAGCTCCACTGTATGAGAAACTCAGCTGCTTCTACCTCGTGAAAGTCTGCTGTGTTTGTGCGTGTGTTCTCGTAGATCTTCTGTTGAATGCTGCCTAATTTCTTTTGATATCTGACAAACCTCATTGCAGGTTGTACAAGTGGCAGAAATCCTTTATATAACATGAACCCATAGTAGCAGGTCTGTTATAGCTGTTGAATTGTTCTGCAGCTTTTCGAGTCCCTCAGTGTTTGCTATTTTTTTAGATAATCGATAGCATGCAAATTAAACCACAAGCTCAGCTTAAGTACATAGGCTGCTCCAAAAGTAATGCCTCCTGGTTATTTCAATGCAAACTACAACAGGTAGAAAGAGCACAATAACACTGTTAGAGCAAGGTGGGGTGGGACTCCAGGTCTGCACCTGCTGGGTGCTTCTGCATCTCTCCCAGAGAGACTGTGAAGGTGAAGTTTGAGTGACAGCAACAGCTTCCTCAACAGCAGCACTTGATGGGTGAAGTTAGAAGGGCCTCTCTTCCTCCTCAGTGATCTCCTCTCAGGTAGATAAAGACACAAGGTGGTGAGCACCTTGTCTGAGTGAGGATAATAGGAATAGGTAAGGAGATCATTTAAAGTCTAACTAGTTTTTAAGTATATGCTAAAAGCTTGGCCACTTAGCATATCCCATGTTTGACTTTATGAGAGGCCTATCTCTTCTGGGTACCATATACAGCTAGGCAGCAGAAAGCATTGTGCACTTCTCTCTGGTTAAAACTGCATGGATTTGAGGGAATTGCACTGTAACTGTCTCTCATAGTGCTGGATGATTCCTCTTTTCCAGCAAGGTTTGTATCTGTGCTGACAGAGTACTTCAGGTCACTACTAAAAGTCTTTTGATGCAACTATACCAGCACTTATCGCTCCCAACTCAGCACTAGACAGACTTGCACATGAAGAACTGATCTGGAAAACAAGGTGAGCAAAGAAAAAATGAATACAGAATTGCCTTCAGTCATGTTCAGATGCTGTAGGTCTTCCTGTTCTACCTTTCTTTATCTGTTGATAAGCAGTGGCAGTAATGCCCACCTTAGTCATTTATGTAGCTATATGAATACTTCCAAATTATTTCTCTTCATTGTTGAACAACTTTTGGAGGGTGGACAATCATCACCTCTGTGGTGATGCTGTGTAGTGTGCAAATAGAAAATAATTCAGATTAATGCATGTTTTAAATCATAATGTGTTCAAGGTGACACTTCTGTTTGATGTTTATCTGCAGAAATTGGAAAAATCTGACTTGGATAACTGGGAGAACATCAGAGGACCCCAGCTGTGGGAAGACTCCAGGACTGTTCAGAAGCAGCGGCGGGAGGCTGCCCGTCTGAAGAGAGAGTGATTGAGCAGGTCTGCTCTGCTGCCTACGGAACCAAGTCTCAGGCTGGACTACCTTATTTTCTAATCCAGCATCAGGAACAGACCTGGGAGAGGGGAATTGCCCTGAGCAATTCGTGCCACTGTGTATATAACTAAATGTGAAAAAGGACTATGTTGTATGAAGCTCTTTGTTTGCATCCATTTGCACAGAATTCCACAGGTTGTATATGAGAATTCTCAATTAAAAAAAAAAAAAAAAAGAAGCTGATTATTTTACTGGGAATATCTCACTTTTCCTTTTTCATTGTTTTTTGACAACTGCAGCTCAAAAGTGAGGTGCTTCAGCAAGAGTCACATTTCAAGAGTCATTTCTTAGTTCCACAGTGAAAACAACAGTGCTGTCATCTTGATGTGTGTGACCAGTTAAGTGCTGCTTCGGAGAGCCCCTGCATGACTCCAAGCTGTTAAGCTTGGAAGGGACTCCACAGGCATGTGAACTGTGGGGAAACAGTGAGCTTGTATTTGGCTAAATAATATTCTTGTGTTTCATTTTCAGGAGCTTGTCTGTACAGGAGCATGTGCAGAGTGTCAGCTGGTAATTGGTCAAATAGCATTTGTTTAGCTATGGGCTGATTTTTTGATTAGTTTAACTATCAATGTCTGCATGCAGGCAGGACCTTTGTGTTGAAGCTTCTCTGCTTAAGTGAGAAGAAGACTTCCTCACCAAGAGCTGTGCAGTTTTCATGTGAGCAAGCATTGCAGCAGCATCTTCCTGAAGCACTGTGTAGTAGTGAAGTGCATCTTACATGTATTATTACATGTATATTAGTGTGCATGCACAAAAATGCTTACCTTTGGATGAATTATTCTGAAATATCTTTTTGTCTTTGCTACTTATTTGCTACTAGAAGAAGATATGCTAACACTCAGGGCCCTTCTGCTGAGACAGCACAATGAAGAAATAGTCTGACGATTTTTCAGAAGAAGTAAAGCTTTTGATAGGCTGTTACAACAGACCTGTAAAACTCCTCTTCAGGGGAATGGAGTACTAGATCACAGATTAACAGTAGATTCTGGATTCAGGGTATTCAGTGACACCTATATGTAAAAACCTTGGGAACTCAAAGAGGTGTGATTATTCTCTCTGCAAAGGATGTGTCAAATGCAATCAAAATGTCCTTTTGGACACTTTATTTAGGAGTAGCTTCCTTTTGCTCATGTAAATCTTTCCTCAACATGTCATTTTTTCAGTCTCCTGTGGTAAGGTCCAGTCTTTCTCTCAGGAAGAGGAATCTACCTTGATTTTTGAAGAGTTTGAGAAGCAATTCATATAGCAGAAAGTAAAATGTCCTAGCCATGTTTTCTGCAGGCTTTCTTCTGACAGAGTTGTTAAGACCATGAAAAGGTGTTGTGTCTCACCTGGAACAAGGCTGGAGCTGTCTGTTTGTGTGTTTCCCTGAGCTGAATCGTATGCACCTTTGCTTCTAAATAAATGTGCCAGCAAATTAAAATAACCACAAGAGAACCAAGAGGAGCAGTGCATGACAAGGCAAACATATTCTATAAAGAAATTACTTCAAAAACCTAGAATATGAGGACATTAAGCTTTGTTGGAAGTAGAGAAGAATGAACATTTCATTGTTTCAACATACTTTTTTTTTTTGTTGTTTTTTACCTAGAAGCTAATATGACATTCTCAGGCAAATAAGATATAAAGTAGGACAAATAAGGAGCGACTCAAACTACCTTGCTTGCTAAGCATCTTTTCAACTCCTAAATTCAGATTCTGGTGCAGCTCTACTGGCAGCAGCAAG
The DNA here is from genome assembly GCA_013399175.1 of Odontophorus gujanensis. Classification (NCBI taxonomy): domain Eukaryota; kingdom Metazoa; phylum Chordata; class Aves; order Galliformes; family Odontophoridae; genus Odontophorus; species Odontophorus gujanensis. The sequence goes on along the minus strand of VXAB01009781.1, from coordinate 107,614 downwards.
ATTGATTGCTCAGAGTGCAGTAAGTGCAGTGACAGCCCTCCCTGAGCTAGGGCTCCTACTAATACTCACACCACAGCTGCTGCTAAGGTACTAGCTGGACCACTGGAATTGCTTCCTTACATTGTCTGGTGTAGACTCATCCTATGAGGATTCTTCATATTCGTTATGTCTATTCCCGAGGTAAGCATCTTCCTTTCCTAGCCTTGACTGAAGTTGCCTTTATTTTGCAGGTGGAGAGGAATGAGTAACTCCTAGTCTTGCAACACTGGCTTACATTGTGGGTGAATACTACCCCTGAAATAAGCACATGACTTCCTAGGAACAGTGCATAGGAGAAGTTACCTCTTCCCCCAGTGGAAGAAGAAAAGATATTTCTCTTTCATGAAGCCTTTGTGTGCAATCACTTTCCTTGATGGCCAGAACACACACTGAAAATATCCCATTTATTTTTAGGAAATTGATACAAGGGGTATTTGGGAGTCAGTAATCTTATTTTAACAGTTTTGGAATGTGGTTGCAATTAATTCTGTGGAGAACACTTTTTATGTGGTGATTTAGGACCCAGTTTTGGCTTTTGATATTTCTTCGTGGGTTGCAGTGTTCCCCTACTTCACTTTCACAGGCGCTGTATTTCCTATAGTTTCCAAGGGCATATTTGTAACCACCTTTGAAATGACATCTCTGGAAAGTGATGGAATTATCTCAGCATCTCTAAACAAAAATAACATGCAGTTGGAAAACATAACTTGCTCCTTCTCTTCAGGATGCTTATGAAATGATATGATAGTCCCAATTAGGCTGACTATTTAATGATCTTCCACTTAAAAAATCCCACTTTCCCTCCTCCCCCTACCCCCCAGTTGATTCATTTTTGAATTAAAACAACAACAACAAAAACCCAGTAACATTTGGCAGGTTTAGAAGCTATCCTCTTCATAAAATGTGTAGAGCTGCCTCAGGAATTTCTCTTTATTGCCATGCATTTGGACGACAGCCTCGTGTTTTATGCTGTGCTTTTCTCAGCAACAGAATTGGAAATAATACTTATGAAAGTACCAGACTGAGAGAGACTATTATGGTCTCTTAAGTTGTCACACATCCTGAAGTAGAAGACACTCCAGAAGCGTGGGGAATTGTAGTTCAAAATACAAGGGAGAGCGGCACAAAGAGAGTTAGTTGGTTTGGGAATCATGCTTTGTTTGGATGTTTATTTTTGAATTATCCTTCTGAAAGCCACTTCTGGTCATCTCCAAAGTACTCAGGGGCAACCCTGCTAGGTTTCTTACATCCAGAACCTGTGGCTGAGAGTCCAGAGGTGATGAATTAAAGCTGCTGGGGAGAGCTTTAGCAGAGAGTTAGCTTGGATGGTCCCTAGAGGTTCCTTCCAAGCCCCTGTGAATCCGTGAGCTCAGTGTAGCACCAGTGAGTATCCAACTGGATGGTTCCCAGCTGGTAGCACTGTTTCAGCATTGGGGATGACAGAGAGAAAGACAAGCTGCATTGTGGGCAGCTGTGAATGGCTGTGATACCACAAAATGAAGAGCATCTCAATCAGCCCATCAGCTAATGGTGGTGACTATGGTGAAAAGCAGTGTTTTGTAGCTGGGAATTTGCTCTATCAGACAGTGTTATTGTGCTCTTTGTAGCCATTGTAGTTTCTATGGAAATAAATAGAGGGCAATACTTTTGGAGTGACCCAATGAGGGATGGGTGATGGAACTTTTAAACCAAAGTACAGAATGCAGAAACTCCTTAAAAACTTCGACACACTCCATGAACGGGTGGGGAGCAATCCTGAAAAACAGAGGATCGTGACACTGATTGGTGTTGGCAGGAACATGTACACAGTGCTGAGGACTCAGATCAGGGGAAACCCATTTCTGCAGGGAGAAGCAGCAACCTGGAGTGATTTAAAGGTGAGTTTTCAGTGGAAGTTTTACGCAGGCAGTTCGTGCTTAACTGTGTGCACATGTTTATAGATGAAACTTAAGCAATATGTTTCACCTTCTGAAGTACATACTTAGATCCTTGTAATTCTTAATGATCTCAGATTTGCTCTAAGCTGCTGTGTTTGAATTTCCAGCACAAGCCCAGGACAAGTTGCACGTTGATTTCCAGAATTTTCTGTGGACTTTTTTTTCTATAAGAAATACCTAAGTGTGTCCTTCAATTCAAACAATGTTTCTCATAGGACTGGAGAAAAATAAGAAGGAAATAAATAAGGTGAGAGAAAGGGTTGGTCTTAAGTCTTCGAGAAAGCAGAAGAACTGCTTTGACATGAAGATGACCACAGAATTTTCCATGCACTTTTATTTTTGGAAAGGCTGCTTTTTCTCAGTGTTTTCAGTGGAAAATTTCTTTTTATCCTTTGCTGGAGTAAGGTTCTCAGAAAATGTCCTCTGTATTTTAGCCTAGCTAGCTACAGATTTGTATTCTAAGTAAGGTCACTCTTCACTATTGGGCCTTTTTTTCCTGTGAGGACTTTCAGCCGGATGCACCCAAAGCCTGGACATAGAAACAAGAGCTCTGTATAGATGTTTTTCTTAAGTTCTTCCTTACCTCAGGAGACCAAAGCAGACTTTCCTACCACTGGAGTCAGACCGACTGTATTTTCTTGCTGAACATGTGCAGTTAAGGTCCTCCTTAGCACAGACAGGTAATTAAAGTTTCATCCTCACCATCTCCGTCCTGCTTGGGAGGTGTGCTAAAATTAAATTCAACCAAAGGAGCAGCTGTTAGTGCTGCAGAAAGGCCATGTCAAATGCAGTTATACATTGCAAATGTGGAAAGTAGAATGTGCCGTGGTCACAGGTCATTTGAGGGAAAAAATAAACAAACTAGCAATAAAGCAGTACTGTGTACTGCCTGTCTCCGCAGGGGAAATTTATGTGCTTTCACTCAGTGTACTCAGGATCGGGCTTGATGTGCTTTACTTGGTGGACAAATAGCCATACTTAATTTAACATTTAACCGTCTTTCAAGGTGGCAGATGAAATCCTTGGTGTCAGTGCTGACTCCACTGTGCGTGTTCTGTATCAAATCCGTGCCAGAATCAACCTTGGGGAGGACCAGTGGCTCCCAGGAGTTCTTCTTAATCCAAGGAATAATCAGGAATCTGTCCTCTAAATCCATTCTCTTCTTTTCCTCTTGTCTCCCAGTTTTCTTGCTAAAAAGTAACAGCGCAGGCCCCGCGCTGCTTATTTCTAATGGAGCTGATCGCAAAATGTCCTCTGCTTTTTTTAGTGTTCACTGTCTATTGAGAGTTGAAGAATAATGGTTTCTAAATTAATTTGAAGATGTCCTGTAAAATGTAAGCTCTGAAACACAGTTCCATTATTATATCCCCTTAAGTGTGGCACCCTGCATACACTGGGTCTCTTTTTATCTTCAGATACACAATGCTGTGCTCTCTGTTTTATGTACAAAGGAAATTAAATGTATTTTTTTCTTTAAAAGATGAGATCTTCATCCATCACCAGCTGTCAGCTCCTAATAATGTTGCCGAGAGAAGTGTTATCTGTGATTTAGTGGCTTTAGTGGACTATCTTTTGTTGAATAGAGGATGGCAGAATAAAATTTTGGCTTAATATAGCTCTTTTCATACTCCCTCTGAATAACGGAGGAAAGGAGAGAAAGAGAAAAGAATCTTGGCTTCCCAGCTCAAGTTTCTTCTGTTTTACAGTGCATAGGGCATTTTAGAAAAGAGAAGGAAAGAAAATGAAAGTGGAAAAGAAGGAACTAAGAGAAAATAATTAAAAAAGTGGAAAGAAGAAAAGCTTAGGGACAAAAATAGTAGTAGAAAACAGAGCTTTCTGACTGGTCCCTCTGGATAGAGAAAGAAGGAAAATTATTTCTGTCTCAGGAAAAACTTCTGGGCTTAAAAATACTCTTGTCTCAAGTCAGAATGAAAAGTCAAGAATTGTATTTTGAAAGGTGGTGGTTTTAGAAATGATTTTATTTGAGCGAACAGTGATGTTTTATTTTGTTTTTCGTGTTTTCCTGTTCTTGATTCTTTTTTCTCAGGTGGCTTAACATTGGAAATGAAAAGCCACTGGTCTTAAAAGCATGTTTTCGCTCAAAAGAACATCAACACAGAATGTTTCAGCAGTTTCCAAAACTTTTCACAAAAAAAAAATATTCTCAGTAAGAGTAATATAACAGCACAGATTCCACTCAATGAACAAGTTACTAAATGTCAATCAATAGAAGATGTTCTATGATACATTTTTTAACCAGCTGCTGTAGTCGGTTCCTCAGTTAATTGGTGATTCTGTGCCTCACATGCTCAGTGTGTGTGTAGCTGCATGCCTTGCAGCCGTGTGCATGAGTGTTACCCCCACCAGTTGTGCACACCTGCAGAGGATAAGCTCCACACTTGCAGATTTGGGTACCCAGTAGCTCTGTAAGAATATCTTTTCCTTATTGACTGCAGTTTTCGGCTCTCCTGGCTGATGACATCCTCCTTTCGCTAATACAGCAACCTGAATTTATTTCTGTTCATTTTGTCTTATATTGTGTCATTTCATATTAAACATTTCAAATGGAAATCTCATGTGCTGTATAGTAAGAAGAAACCCAACATTTTCCTAGTCTCAGAAGGACACTATCCATTTGTAAAAGATAGGTGTAGGTTTTCCATCATTTTAAGTCATTTGTTCTAGGGGAACTGTTAGGTCAGGGCTTGAGCTGTTGATTAAGCACCTGGTGAAGAGGTGTGTCTGGCCCAGGGAGCACAGGAACATTGATTGCACCTGTGCTACCCACATGAGCAGGAGTGGACCCACGGGGAGGTGGGGGGGGGAGAGCTGCCCTGGGCTTGTATAACGGCCAGCCACTGAAAGGGGAATGTCTCTTGGATGTAGGCTGCTTTCTGGGAAGGATGGCTGTGTTGCTAGAGAGCCTGTTCGTTGCTTGGGTGAGTTCCTGTTTTGTTTTTGACTGTTGGCCTACCTGCAAATGCTTTACCTGGTATTGCCAGGAGCCTGGCAGAAGCAGTTCTGCTTTTTCATAAAACACTTGTCTAGTAATAAGGTGGTTTTCAAGTGTGGGAGGACTCTGGTCCTACTCATGTTTGTATATTTGAAGTGACTGTAGTCCATCCAATTTGAGGTTGTGTCTTACTGCTGTCTGGCTCTCCACCCCACTACAGATGCTTTTTGCGATGTGAATGTGTATTCTTGGTACATGAGTTTGAGATTGGACGTTTTTCATGAAGTCCTTTTGGTCCATGTGCTCCCTGTGAAGTGCAGAAATGCTTATTGGTTGTGCTGGAATAATAACAAAATCATGAGCTCTGGCCCTGTGAAAGGAGCTGCAGGCTCTGAATTAAGCTTGGAAATCAGAGCATGTTGGCGTCATTTTAAATTTCTTTCTTGTGAAAAGCTTATCATAGGATGGTAGGGGTTGGAAGGGACCTCTAGAGATCATCTAGTCAGCCTCCTTTAGAAGCAAAAGTTTTGCTTAGAACATCCTTCAGCCACAGCACAAGTTGCATGAGTGGTTAAGGTCAGCAGATCTATCTCCTCCAAGTCAGCAGGGAGCAATAAAAAGATATTTTCTGCCATTAAAGATAACCTTGTGTACTGCAAAAGCATGAACAGTGTGTCAGCAAACTGTCCCTGTGAGAATACTTTATTGATGCTGCTTCAGGTTTCTTGTAACATGCAAAACGGCGTTATTAGGACAGTAGAAAACTGGGTACAGACCTTTCAGGATTATGTAATAAGAGCAGATCAAATACTATCTGCCTAACTGGAGAAGTTCTGTCTTCTATTCCAAAGAGGTTTGCCCTGGCTCTCCTTGGCAGAGAGCACAGAGGCAGCTTTTGTTTTCATTCCATCACCACTTCTTGCCCTTTTGAATGAGTTCAGGCACAGTCCCAGCTGAAGTCCTGACACGTCCTTGGTGTCTCTCTCAGGGGGCCTGCAGCAGGCTGTGCTCAGTGACTTACTGGCTCTTTTCCATCTGTAACTACTGTTATTCCTGCTCTTCAGGAGACCTGATTGCTTTAGAAGTCTTTTTTTTTTTCCACTCTTTTTTTTTTTTCTCCTAGTTGAAGTCCCCCCCCCCTCAAGGGCTTTGCGTTCCTCCATTGGTGAGGTTCTGAGACCAGGCAAAAAAAGAATTATTCTACAAAGAAGCCCTTACAATACTTTGGTGATAATATAGTGGTAATACTCCCACATTTTGCTTGTTTTTGTGGTTCCTAAACTTCCTAAATCCAAACCTAAGCACCCACAGGTGTAATCACCAGCCAGGCTTAATGCATAGAAGTCTCACCCAATCCAGGTTTCACTATGTAGATATGTTAATTTGCAATTAAAAAGAGGGGAACAGAGCAGAGGTTTTGATGGCCCTGTTAAAAACATTGACTGCTATTTGTTTTGGGATTTTGTTGGGACACTGGGTTTTTCCATGTGTTGCCCACCTGAGCTATGTCCCTTACTAGGTACTGGGACTGGAGGGGGTGCTTCTGTCAGAGTCTGAGGGATCACCCAGATAATGCACCCCTTCTTTCCTTCCTGTTTCTTCATCTTGATGTGGCTGTAGGAGCCTAACCTTCAGAGGAAGAGGTACTGGGAAAGATCTGTGCAACCTTTTCTGGTGAGTTTGCTCAGAGCAGTCCCTGGTTTGCTTTCTGAAGGGTTCTTAGCTTAGGGATTATATGGAATGATTGCATCAGTGTAATTGCAATGTGCAAGGACTTTTATTTTTACAAATCCCTCAGCCACTTAAGGAATGGGAAATCATGTGTTATTTCTGGAAGAGACCATAAAATAGTATTGGTGAGACCTCTTCTACAGCTGAAAGCAATTTCACTCCAGCATTCCTAGATAAATACAGTCTGTATTATAGAATGGTTTGAGTCGGAAAGAACCCTAAAAAGCTATCTGGTCCAACTCCCCTGTAATGAACAGGGACTTTCACAGCTAGATCAGGGTGCTCAGAGCCCCTCCAGCCTGGCCTTGAACACCTCTGGGGATGGGGTACCCGCCATCTCTCGGGACAACCTTTGTCAGTGCCCCCCCACCCTTTCACTCTTGGTGCTGGGTAGATCATTTGAGAGCTCCTCCCTTATCCCTGCAGCTGCTTGTGGTGGAGCAGGTCCATAGGGGGTGTTGTGAATTCACCTAGGGAGGGCTGTCTAGGTGCCATCAGGCAGCCATACCTTCCACAGCAAGGGTGTTGGGCTTGCTGCAGGCAGCTCCTGGCTGGATTGTGGGATGGCAGCAGTGTGTTTTAGGGCCTTGGTATAAAAAATCTCTCTGATCTACTGACACAGGTGAGAGGAGACCAGGTTTTGTTTCCTGCCTCTTACTTTTGTTTACAGGGTGTGATTTGTCTGTTTCTGTTGAAAGGGTGGAGATGAATAATCCATGTTTCTTGTGCATGTAATCTCTGTTTCTCTTCTTTGAAGAATCCTGTGTGGACCTGGGAGGAGTGGGCTGTCTTTTGGGGGAGCACAGCCTCTTCCTGGTGTGTGGTAGTGAACCTGGTTCACATATGGAAGCATCATTGCGTTAATGTTTTAAAATAAATAAGATCATAGTTTCTGTAATGAAGCACTCACTCAGAAGGCTGCCTTCCATTTTCTTCATTTTTTTGGAGAGGTATCTCATGTTTCTGGGTTTGCAGAGGAGCATGCTTCGGTGTTCCCAAAGGAATAACTCATTATCCATTAATGCAAATTTTATACTCAATCTCTGATCAGTAACTAGAATATAAAGTGCATATGCTATTATTCTTTTTAATGAAAAGATGTCTTCTGCCTCCAACTTTGTAACAAGGTTGCTCCCTGAGGTGTGCATGCTACTGCAGAGCATCCACCTCCAAAGGACTTTCTGAGGTGTTAAGTAAATACATGATTTTAAAGAGATTTAAAAAATAAATAAACTGGGGACCCCAAAACAAATGCTAGAGTGCTTTAACCATCATTTTCTCCTACTGAACTTTGAAATTGGTTACTTTGGAGGAGCACTTGCTGAAAGAAGTACCTTTCAGTAGTGTAGCTCTTGTGTGCATGAATTAGAGGTGTGAGAGGTATTTTCTTCTGGAAGAATGAAAAGCCAGTCTCAGTACCTGAATTTCACGATGCTGCCAACCATTCTAAATAGAGGTGTTTGTATTTTCTTAATCTTCTGAAGGCATAAATCTTTTTGCATAGTATTTTGCTTGAGGTAAAATTCTCCCTCTAATAACTGATGTCTTGTACCAGGCTAATGTGTGCTGGTTTTATGGAGGAAAAAAAAAAAACATGTTGCTGGTTTTCATTCCCTTTTGATCTGCTGTTGTTGAGATCTATTGCCTGCTGTTTATAGCACTACCAACCTGTAATTAAAGCTTCTATTCTGGATACCTAACACACAAGCAGGAATTACTGTAACTTAGTATTTGGATATGTCCTTCAAACCATTGCAGATGTGAGATAAAAACATTTAAAACTAACAAAAGTTTATGGTGACTTAATGTTATATGAATAAACTGTAATTTTATTAACCATTTTCCCATCATTTTGAACAGTTTGCTTGCGTAAAGTCTGTCTGATATAATCTGTAGGCTGAATGTGGTGTTTATTTTTGTTTTGTTGAATTGCAAGTACATTTGGGGCGAGAAAAACTGAAGATTTTTATAATCAACTTGTTGTCATCAAAGATCTCCTGTGTTTAAGTGCCAGTCCGTCTGGTTTTTGAGACCCTCCCCCCATGCAGCTGGCAGGGCTTTTCTGGTGTGTATCCTGGCTCATCTTTTGGGGGAAGAATCAGGCTGCTGTGTGTAATGAAGCCCTACATGGTGTCTGCCATGACCTTGATCTTTTGGCGAGGAAAGGGCTGTGCTGGCCTCAAAGAGCAGTTGAAATGGCCAAGTTTGAGCTCTACAAGCCTAAAGCTCATACTGTGCCAAAGGGCATGGTTGATGTTGGAGGGTAGGAGAGGGAATGGTACCCTTTCCCTTTGGCTGGGAGAGTGGGCTGGTAGATGTCCAGAGAGCTAGGTGGGGCAGTATGAGCCTTGGTGCTCTGTGTTGTGTAAAGGAGGGACATAATGGAGGAAAAAAAAAAGCTCTTGACCCCTAGAACATCTTTCAGATTAAATCACTGTTTGATTGCTAACACGAAAGCTGGAAATTCTGTTCCTCCAGAGATGGAGGGGGGCGGGGGGGGGGAGGAGAACGAAGGCCCATGTATATTTTTAGCATTGCTTGTAATCATGTCACCTTTTGAAATGAAGGCATCAGTGCATTAGAGCGGAGGAAGTGGAGAGAGGACACATTCTACCAAGAGAAATGTCATGCCCAGAGTGGATTGACTGAGTTGCACATGAGCTGTGCACAGTGATATTGGCATAGGGCAGGGATGTCTCGTTTCTCCTGCATGTTTCTTCTCCTCCCAGATCCTCAACTCCATTCACCTTCTCCTTCATGCATCTCCGCATTTCTTCTCATGTGATTGTGTGTTCCAGATTATATTCAGCCAGAATACATCTGGCACAGGGGGGTGTTTTGTGAGGATCATAGAATTATAGAATGGCTTGGGTTGGAAGGAGCCTTAAAGCCTACCCAGTTTTAAAGACCCTGCCATGGGCAGGGCAGCCATTTGCCAGCTCAGGCTGCCCAAGGCCTCATCCAGCCTTGAGTGCCTCCAAGGATGTTCCCCTGGAGTAGATCCCTATCCTGTCCAGAGAGTAAGGCAGCCCTGGAAACATGATGTCATGTAGCTCAATGGAAGTTACTTAGCAATGCCTATTTCTTTTATCCTTTTCCATAAGGAGAAATCATATCTAGCACAAGGAAGAGGGGAGGGAATGTGTTCAACAACGAATGTTTATTTGCTGTTCACCTCTGAAATGCCAATGAGCATTTGTGCTGTCTAGGTTGAACTGACTGTTGACCTTGGAGGAATTACTGACTGCTGCTCTTGAAAGAAATTGTTCCCTACTTGCTAAGGAGGTATAAAAGAGGTACAGAAGGTCTGTCATGGTCTCCCTCTGTAATCATGGACAAATAGCATAATAACTGCTACAAATAGGAAAAAGGGGTAATTGCTCTTTTTTCCTACCCTTTATTTTTACCCCTTTACTAGCTGGCAAGTGGTAAAAACTATTTTCTCTGCATTTATGCAATGCCTGGAGTAATTATCCTCTGCACCAGTTAAATTCCTTGGCGGTGTTAGCAAGCAGCTCAAACCATTACCCGTCCCTTTTAGTTGATAATAGCGAGGGGATCACTGCAATCACTGACAACAGCTGTGGTCTTCCTTAGGTGCAGAGGCCCAGAAGATATGATGTGTTAAGTCCCATGTTCTAGTGATGTGCTCTGGGAGGGCAGGGGAGATGTCTCCAGCCTGAGCTGAGCTGCTAGCCTCAGTGGAGGTGGAGGAAGATGCCCAGCTGCCCCAGCTGAATCTGTGCCTCTGGCTCAGCTCTGGCAGGGTGTGCTGGCATCTGCTGTAAGAACCAGAGGAGTGCTTTGCGCTCTTTCAGTGCACTGGGATGTTTTCGTCCTGGAAGTTAACAAAGTAGAAGGAAACAGTTGCTTAGGGAAGGTTGGCTGTGGCATGCCAGGCAGTTCATTGCAGCTGTGGAGGTACCATCTGTGGCCTTCACCTTGGCTTGGGAGGCCTTCCTTGACTGGATGTGAAATTAGTGCTGGAAGCTTCTTAACAGGTGTTATTGTTGGGAGCACTTTTCATGTGTCCAAGAGCAGCAGACAGCCTTCACCTCTTTCTGATTCTTCTCTTGAGCATTATATTCAATCCTTTCTCCATTGTATCAGCACCAGCTGAAGTGTGATGTTTCTCCAGCTTGCCAGGTCTTCAGTCATATGTTTACACTATGTCCTGCTGCATGACAGCTATCTATAAAATTAATTAAGCCACAATGATTTCTTCTGCCTTTTTTTTTTTGTTCCCCCCCCTCTCTGTAGAGGAGCTGATGATCCAAAGGACTTTGGGGACTCAAAGACCTGAGATATGTGTGATGAAAAGTGAAGTAAGTGGCACTGTTTCTTGTTTTATTCTGAGCAGCAAAAGGTATATTTAATAGATCTTTAATATTTTTTTCATGCAACAAACCCATCAAAAGACTGAGCACAGGTCTTCCCCCACTTCTTTGTTCATCTTACCTGGCTGTTAGTGACAACAACTTCTATTTGCACAGCACTCATCAAAGGATCTTCAGATAGACAGCCACCTTTAGAATCTATTTTTAACCTTCTTTTTTAGATGCTGTAACTAAGAAGCAGGCAGGTTTGTGCTATGAACTCCTTTCAGCACAGCTGTGCAGTGGGGTGAGTGGAGGTGAGCTGGCTGCTGGATCTGTGCTGGCAGATGGACAGGGGCAGGACTCCTGGGGGGGCTCTAAAGCTGCATGGTCCAATGTGTAGCTGGGGCCAGGCAGCCCCCAGCCACATCAGACTGCATCTGTCTCCCATCAGCCCCTCTTACAGCAGAAATGGTTGTTCTCTGAGTGATTTGGAATTGTCACATGAATGTAGAGCAAGGCTTTGTAGTCTGGTGGTGTGTGGAGTGATGTGGTGGCTGGAGCGTGACCTCTCAGATGCCCAGGGAGCCTCGTGGGACTCAGGGAGTAGCCCTGTGCACATATAAGCACTTGCTCTAGGGACTTGCCCATCAGTTAAAGTGGAATTACATGCTTAACTTACTAAATTACTCTAGGCTTCACTTAAGTATGTAATTAGGAATTATGTACTCAAACATAACTGTTTGTAGGGCCTGCTTGCTGTCCTGCTTCTGTTTCTCTAACCATTGCTTGTGCTGTCACATTGTTCTGTTGAGGACATGTCCCCAGTATTCTGACCAGCAGGTAACAGGGACAGGAGGGGAGTCCCCAGGGTATATAGACCCATATGGAAAGTAATCTCAAAATCTGGAAACATTGCAATGGTACAAATAGAACTGGAGGGGCTTATCTAAATGTTGCACAGGCACAAAACCTGAATGTCCTCCAAATCCAGGCCATTCTTTAAGGGATTTTTCCCTCCATAGGTGGGTTTGGAAGGAGCCAGCCAAATTTATGCTCAGCCCAGCTGTTGGTGGGGCTGTGTCCACCAAGAATGGTTTGCTATTTAGCAAGCTCAGCTTTGCAGAGTGAAGCCTTTGCATACCTCCCCTTCTAGTGGTTTCTACAAATTGCTATCGGTGTCCCAGAGGGACAGCGCAGGGGGAATGCAAGCTGCTGCTCCCTTGTGGTAAACCAGTATTGAAGGCTACAAACAAAGCTGCTGGAACCACAGCCTTGTGCTGGAGACACCCATCTGCTGAACTGAAATGTGCAGGTATGCATAGAGGGATACAGAGGAGGAATGGTTCTGGACTGATCATGTCAGCAAGCAATGTCCACATCTGTCAGCCAGCTTCTCAGTGTCAGTGCCTCCCAGAGAGTGCTTCTGCAAGGATGATGTTCCCAGATCCTCTTGTGACTTAAGGCAATACTTGGCCAAGGCATGAGAGTATGCCAGATGGGAGGTGTATTGCCTGCTGTGGTCTCCTCTTGTGCCTTTAATTATGTCTACATGAACCATATTTGTACAGATGGGGAATGCAGGCTGAGAAGCTAAAAAGTTTTGTATGATTTTTAAATACAAGAGAAAGGTTTATCCTTTACTTCTAATGACTCGTGCTTCCTTTTCAGTGCTGATTTTCCAAAGCTTTGAGAAGGCAAGTTTGCACTTTCATGTATGTGCCCTCTTTTATAGGTCTGCTTGTAGAGCACTTTTTTCCCTCTGACTGGTGCCCACGGTGTACGCACCTGCACCTCTGGGCTCAGCAAGGTGTTAGTGTAGATGGGATGTACTAGGAGAACAGAACCCACCCACAGGCCTGCTCCCAGGGACAGATCTTTCTCTACTCACTTTGCAGGGACAGAAGAATGCCAGGCAGCAGGTTTGAGAGTTGAGTGTGGTACCTGCCCCACTGAAATGAGCTGAACCTTCCTTTGGTTTCTGGAAAAGCTTTGGTCATGTCTCCTACTACCCCCGTGTCAAACAAACCTCATCAATCTCTTCCTAAACTTCGGATATCTTTGGGCAGAGAGTTTTCTTTTGGTCTGTCAACATGAAGCTATAAGCTGAGGTGAAATTTAGGAAGCAGATCTTGTTCCTATTGAGTCTGAGCTGTGTGAATACCCAAGTGGAGCCGGAAGAGATGGTGTCTGGTATGTAAGCTGTGCAAATGTAGTGCAGGGGGTTGTTCAAGCATCCTGCTTGAAGTAAAGCAGATCAGTTAAAAGTATTAGAAATTATTTTTAAAATCTGAAGTTACAAAAAGCTAACTGTGTTCCAGAATGCTGTTTCCGTGTTGGGTTGTTCCCACCACTCAGTGTCTGGAACCTAACTTCACCCTGTCCTTAGCTCCTGTTGTGCTTTGCTGGCCTGAGTGTATATTTTCAGGCCTAAAATCCCACAGAGTACTCAGGAGCTCTCTTGAGCCAAGTCCCAGTGGTGGTGATTTCCCTTTATCTGTAAAAACATATTTCCCAGTGCTATTTGGATGTTGCCTTCTTCACCTCTGGTCCTAAAGCAGGTGTGTTTTTTAAAGCTGATTATGTCTTTGTGATGCTCCTCCAGTTTCATTTCAGTGGAGGATGTGTGGCTGAGGATGGTTCATATTGTTTCAGCAAGATCTTCTTTATTCCTTGGGGAGGATGAACTACATCATGGCTGGTGCACACTCTGCTTTCTGAGGCTTTGCTCCTCCTACCTTGTTATCTACCCAGTGAAGTTTGATTTGATTTGGACCGTGATTTAGTGGTATCACCTACAGTATGTCCAGTATTAAAGCAGAACTTGTGTCAAACTACTTTAGGAGCATGTGCTTGTGCTGCAGTACAACAAAATGGAAGATTCCTGGCCCACAAAATGAGAGCAGCCTTCAGTTCTCTAGGACTAATCTGCCTCCCAGAGCAAGCTGCTCTATAAATGCAGCTTCCACTATTCAAACAGAGGGTAGCTTGCCCACACTGAGTAATTCCCGCTCCCAAGATGCCAGTGACAAACTTTGTGTCACTTCAGCATTATTGTTCAGTTCATCCTGTGTGTTCAGTTCATTTTTCCACAGCTTTTAGCAGCTCTGTCTCTGAAGTGTGAGCACAGCTTCATCCCCTTCTACAGTAATAAACCAGGGAGAGGCAGAGCTGTGTGTGCCTCTTTGAGGGAGCAGAAGCTCTTTCCAAATCCATGCCCATCATGTGGCTGTTTGGCGGTTGAACCCTCTGCTGTAGCTTTTTTTTTTCTTTTGTCATGACGCCTCCTCATCTCTGATCTGATAGCAAATGTCTCCTTTCATGTGCCTACATCAAGGCTGCTGTTCTGGCCTCCCGTCCCATTTGCTTCCCTTTTTAGTGCTGTGCCAAGCATATTAATGACAGGCAGTGCTGCCCTGAAGCCCCTAGAGTAATCCCAGTGCTTTGCTGGCTGGCTCTGTCCCATCCCCGTGTGGGAGCTCCCATTTATTGATCTGGGGGATGTGGAGGGCTGGCCTGGCATCTGTCACAACTGGCCCTGCTGTGTGCTGCTCTGCATGCCTCCTGCTGCCCTCTAGTGAGAAGTGTGGCGGCCCAGGCCTGGCAGTGGGACCAGAAGGGAAAGGAAGGGGGGCTGTGGCGAAAAACCTTTGGTGTGTGCAGACATACCCTGCATTTCCGAAACCCGGCAATGCAGAACATGCTGCTGACTGCCTGCCTCCTGCTGCAGGCTCTGCTGAGTACTGCTTTGCTGTCCCTTTTGCTGCTCATGTGTAAGGTTTATCCTCAGTCTACCCATGCTGCAAAGTGGTGGAAATCATGAGCATGCTGACACTGAGACTGGCAAGATATAAAGGAAAGGGAGGAGAACTGGAGAAGGAGCAAGTTATTTGTCAAGTAATTATAATTAGGGATTTTTCTTTCTATTTATTTTGGGGTAGCTCTATACAAGCTAGTTGGGCTGCTCTGCATGAACCTAACTGAATTTTGCTGCTGCGTTAGTAAAAATCTTCCATTCCAGAACACAAGGCGGGGGGAGGAGGGGGGCACTCCCCCTCATTCACATCTCTCTTACTCAGGAGGGGTCCTTCCAACCTGACTGATGCCCTGCTATATGCTGCTGATAGCCAAGTTAATAAGACAATTGAGGATCTGGTCACTCTGTTACTGATGGCCCCCCTGGGCAGCTGGAGCACTGCACAGTGTGACAGCTTCTGCTTGGTATGGCTTAGCTGGGGATGAGTCACCTTGAGTGCCGGAGTTCTTGATAAATCCTGGAAAAAACAGGGCACTTAAATGTCAGCCAATGGGGAAGATGTTCAGCTGGGGTAAGTTAAAGCAACTCCACAGCTGTCAGAGGCACTCGCCACCAAACACTCACTGTGAGACCTGCCTGGTTTTGGAGGCAGCTTTCATTTTGTGCACTCACCTGCAGCATACTTGCTGGGGAAGGTTGATGAGATGGTCCAGGGTTTGTAAGGAAACCTGAAGTGTTTGGTACTCTTTTCTGTCTGAGACTCAAGGTTTGCCTCATCACTGAGGCCAAGTAAGCAAAGAAAAGCTCAGACATCTCCTGGTTCTCAGCAATGTACAGAAGCAGCTGAGAAAGTGCCTCAATTTCTGCCCAATCTACAGCTGTTTTCAGCTCCTGAGCAGTCTCTTTAGTCACTTTAAAAACTGATAGGAGTTATTGATCTTATTTACCTTCTGTATATCTTGACTGATTCTTTATTTGGAAACCAGTCTTGAGGTGTGGAGGAAAAGTCAAGCTTGTCTCCTGGGCTGGAATAAAAAAGTGCTTCTGCATACTTACAATCTATAAGGAGTTTTTGTGTTTCCATGAGTATGCTGAAATACTGAGTCCCTGGCAAGTAGAGGACTGTGCCCCACTTCTGTGCTGTGCAGAGGATGCTGGCCTCATGGTTCTCCAGCAGGAACCTCTTCTGAAGTCCCACTTGTGTGTGTTTCTCCAACTTCCCTGAACACACAACTCTGGGGATCAGTGAGTCTTGCTCAGGAGGAGCATAGCCATCAGCATATCCACCTCTATCCATGCAACTTGCCAAGGTCCTGGTCCTAGCTGAGGTGTAAGGGGCAGACCTGGCTCTTCGTTTCCAGTTAGTGTTGTGCAGGCTTCTCTAAGAGCTGCCTGTGCTGCAGCTCTCATTTCAGGTATTAGCAGCATGCCTGATGCTTAGTTCTAGGAGTGCTGAGTTCTGGGGAGTATGGGGTTGACTCCTTAACCTCAGGAGCAACCCTTAACCCAGAGTTGCATTTTGCAGGAGCTATGCTTGACTGTGAGGTAAGCTTCAGATAACCTACCGGTAGGGGAGAAAAATAAATCTTAATTGTGGACACTTCCTGACTTACTTCCCTGCCATGTTTTCCTCCCTAGCACTGTCTGTCTGCAAGAGCACAAGATAGCAGGAAAATTCCTGTGTGACTGTTAATAGTTAAATGCAATTTTGTTTACTGGATGCTTTTGAAAACATAAAGAACAGCTAAGTGCGCAGACTGTTGCATCCAAATGATTTACTGCTTTGCCTTTTATAGCTCTTGATTACATCAGGTTGCTGCATCAATATCTTGTCTATTACATTGCTGCCTGATGGGCCAGAGAGACAAGTGATATTATTACTGGGTGAGTTTTTCAGCTTGGTTGGCATTTCAGGGGGATGTAGTGCAGATCCCCAAAGGTGGGAATGCAATTTAGGCTCATACGTGTGCAGATGCTTGTGCAGTCCATAGATGTGGAATAAAAATATGTTGTTTTCATGAAATATCCTGGGTATTTTGCTTAGCGCTGACTGTACTTGGGTAAAACCCATTGCATCTGACTGATCCAGGCTTCACACTGGTAGTGTGAAGATGTGAGGGCTGTAAACCAGGGTCTGGACTCCAAAACCTCTAGGATGTGGAGCTGTGTGTGCTCAGCTCAGAATGAGGCAGCAGAAGCAATGCCTTTCTCCATGTAGGATACGCAAGCTTCATCTCCTCCCAAATATCAGCAGGGTAGGATCCAGTACATAATGCCCCATGCTCCATTACAGTTTGGTTTTCCACCTGCTGGTCTCTTGATTCTTCTGGATGACTGCCCTCCTGCCTAGCAGCTTACGTGTGCTCTGTGGTTTGGCTTGAGGACCTAGCTAAGTCCACACAACAGGATTCCTGTTGTCCTGACAGCTGGGCTACATCCTATATCTGAGTGCAAAGGAATCTTCACTCTACCTTCGCAAAGGTAACTGTCCTGCTACAGTCCCCTTTACTTCTCTGTTCCCTTTCAGCTGACCAACCAGCTTTTCCTGCAGGGTGCAGAAGGTGTCAGGATAAAGGGAAGCAGGGTTGTTGCTCAGTGTGTTACCTCCATAATGACTCAGAGCAGCTGAGGCATGGAGGATGGGAGGGAGGAAAGGCCTCAATGCCCTTTGAGAAATATTTCCTCTCAGCAGAGAGAGACTGAGCTAAAAAAGTGACTATTAAAGCAATTCACTGATTTCTTGGTGGAAGGGACCATACTTATGAGCTTAAGCCCTGGACAACAGGTTTAAGGGTATGCAGGGAGGGGAGGAGAGGAGGAGGCTCCCTGTTGAAAACAATTTTCATCAACAGTTCAATTTCCTACTGTAGCCAGAGCTTGTGCCTCACTTGTGTACATCTCTAAATCAGATACACTTCACACTCCTGCTCTTTGGCTGCACGATAGACACAACGAGTGATGGCAGGAAATTGAACACATGACTAGCATGTCTGCGGCTGCAGGGAATGTGATGACATTAGCAATCTGACCAAGCAGCCCTTTCTGGTGGTTCCAGAACTTGCTAAAATACAGTATGGAGCCTCGGATCCAATTTCCTTCCTCCTTTATCCTGATTGTACACATCAGTCAGAGCTGTTGCCTGTCACTATCAGGTGATCCATCGTATTAAAGCAAGGGGGAAAGAAAAAGCCACACCAAAAAGGAAAACTAATGCTTCATGGTCTTGGAATTACTTTTCCTTTCATCTTAACTCATAACACTTTTGGTTTAGTGTTGTGTTCCAACTGAAGAATTTTTCTCTATCCAAGTTCTCTGACCAGCTCAGCCCAGTTTGGACACTGGTGGAAGCCAAGCAGTGTGTGCGTTTGCATGTTCCCATGCTGCTAGCTCCATCCAGTGCCACAGTAGCTGGAGAACTGTTGCTGCCCAGCATGTCAATGCCATGTTCGTTGTGATCTTGTTTTTTAGTAGAATACATCCACTCAGCTGTTGTCGTTAGAGATCTGCAGGGGATTGGT
This sequence comes from Odontophorus gujanensis, assembly GCA_013399175.1. NCBI lineage: Eukaryota > Metazoa > Chordata > Aves > Galliformes > Odontophoridae > Odontophorus > Odontophorus gujanensis. The sequence continues at coordinate 89,363 of VXAB01009781.1, read as the reverse complement.
AGCTGTGATGCCCTGGACAGAGTCTGTATTTTTGCACTGGTTCTGAGAATTCCCCTTGAAAGCTGTTGGATACAGGATGCTTCAGTTCCTGCCCTCTGCCCCCCTGTACTGATTCTGTATTCTCCTGAAGTGTGGTGTGGACTGTAGCTCCAACAGTGACAAAATTCCAGCTGATTTCCGTAGGATCGGTGTCAGGCTTTATCTCATCAGCTGCTGTACTTCACCAAAGTGATGGGAAGCTCCATTTTCCATCTGCATGTTGTGGTAACATTGGACTGATCAGGGTTTTATTGTGCCCACCTCTCTAAAAGCACGTAGCAAGGCAGAGGGCCTGAGCTGGTGAAAGTGGATGAGTGTGAGGATGGATTGACTTCAAGTTCTGTAGCAACCAGAGGAGGCCACCCCTAGTTCAGCAGCATGTGTTTTCTGAATGGGTCCTACAAGACATGGAAATCCTTGTCTGATCACTGCACTGTTTATGGCCAAGACAGCTGTAGCTGCTGGGCACAAGTGTTTGGATGGAGACCTGGCTCAGAGCCTGCACTTACCACTCCGAGAGGTGCAGGAGCCTTTCCCAGGCAGCAGTACCCTGGAGGGTGTACACATGGCTTTTATGTACACATGGCTATTTATTCACAATTTGCTTTTGGAAAGTCTGTGAAGGTAAGTTCACGTGCTCAATGTTTCAACACCCTGAGGGGATTCTGTAACAAGGACTGGAGCTTGTCTGCATGGCTCTATCGAAGAGGTGACCTGGTTTGCAATGTTTTGTCTTACTGGTTTCCCCAGCAGTATGAGGGGTAAGATGGGAGGGAGAGAGAGGGAGCCTGCAGCTGCATTGAAGAGGACGATTTTAAGTCTCCACCTTCTGAGATAAAAATCACAGTCATAAAATTAATGTGATTTCATACTTCCTGATGCTCTATGAAAATGATTAGACACAGCAGTAACTGGGGGAAATGATGGGACTCACTGAGGCTTTGTTCTTTCTAATATCTTATTTTTTCCTTCTTTTTTTGAATGTGTGCTCCTTAAGCCCATTCTGGTAATAATCTTAAGGTCTCAATACACCCACCAAAGAGTCCAACAAGGGAACTGCAGTTGCAGCTCTATCTCATGAAGGCAGTAAACAATGAAACCACTGAAGAAATGAGAACAGTAACATGTCTATGTAGAGGATACATAGGGTATGTGCCCAGGTTTCTGCCTTTCCAAAGGCAGGTTGAAATGAGGCTCTCTTTGTGGCTATTCTGTATGCTGTTGTCCCTGCATGCCTGGGTAATTAAAACCCTTAAGGCATGTGGAGAGGGAGGCCATTTCCTTTATCTCTCCTGGGATACGAGGTGGATCTGGCAAGCAATCCATCCAAGGGCTCAGAGACCCCAGGTTTCTGAGTGCAGCAGCCTGGAGACATGCTGCTCCTGCAGACAGCATTGAGCTAAACAAAGCTACAGAGGGGATGGTGCCCCACCAGCCAGAGGAAACAGGACCCTTGGTCTTTTGCCTAGTCCCCAGGTGGCAGTGCTTTGCCTGTGTCCCATGGAACCAACCTCTACTTTCCTTCCCAATGACAAGGAAGATATATAAGCATGTTAAGCTCTGTCCATTGCTGTATGCCACTAGAACCAGAATCAGTAGGAACAACAGCTGGAGAGGGAATGCAGGAAGGTTTGTGGCAGGTCCAGGCTAAGTATTCAGGGTCACCTGCTTGATCCAAACCAGGGCACGTGTCAGAAGCATGACCAAGCCATGTTGTAAGACCTCTCAGTGCTGACTGGGAGAGCAGGACATTGCCTGAGCAGCGAGGCCCAGGAGCACTCCTCCTCCTCTTGTCTAACCCGGGGGAAAGCCACACATACCCCAGAGTGATGCACCTCTCTAGTGCCTCCTCGTGTGAGGCTTTTGCTCCTTTGATTAAACTGTTAGTGTGCAATAATATCTGGTTTAATGTAAATTAAAGGTCCTTTTTCTCTGGAGTTTTGCAAACTAGGATCAGAGTCTTCTGGAGGGAAGTGTGGCTTCCTTCTAACTGCTCAAGGGGAAGAGGCAATCTGGCGCTCCTCACTTTGCCCCAGATTTTTAAAGGAAGAGACGCTATTGCATAGGAGACATTTTTAGTATGTCTCAGCTGTTTTGCTAAGAAAATTATTACATTCACCTTAAGGGAACAGTAAAATCTTATTCTGCCTTTATTCAGCAGTTATTGTTATCCCCGCTGGACTGCACCATCAAGGTCTGTGCTGTGTGATCTGGTAGCATCCCTGAGGTTGGGGGCCTTCAGCTCCAGCAGCTCACACCTCAAAGCAGTGGCAAACCATGGTTTGAAGCCTTGGATGCTGCCTTAGGTTCTGCCCTAGGTTAAGGCAACCCTCACCCTTGTGCCGTGTATTGATTCCATTACCTGTGCTCTACCTCACATATATTATATCATTATCAATAGCAGCACAAATCAGCCAGTTAGTAAGTGTACTCACTAGATAGTAGCTTCTCCAAAATTTTGAAGGAACAGATGAAAGGGAAGAGTCTGATGAGAGAGGCCATACACAGCACATGGCTGAAGCACCAGCTGCTGCTCTAGGGTGTTTGTGAGTCCTCCTTCCCACAAAGGGCTGGCATAGTTTTAGAAATGTGGATTTTGATTTTATTGTTAGCTAGTGTGCAGGAAGGAGAAGAAATCTTGATACAAGTATTTGACAGGGAAACCAGAGTGGAAGAGAGGTACCATTGATTTTTGTCTTTCTTGGGTTTTGAAATCAATGACGTATGAGCTTTTCCCATTGACTTTTGGAATCTGGAATGATTTTGGGAAACTGTTTAAAAAAAATAATTGACAACTTCGGGGAGCCAAATCCTCTTCTAGAGTTCTATGAGACATATATGAGAACGTGCTGGTGGGCTTGCAGGCTTCTGTGATGATATCTGCTGCTGTCATCTGTCATGCACGGCTTCATCTGATGCGAGGTTTCTTCTTCCTTGGCAAGAGTGTGGAGAGGAGCAGGTCCAAGCCACTCTGGTAATCTAAGCACTATGTACTTCTTCTCCATTTGAGAAAGGGGGTGTATTTCCAGCAATGTGAGTGCTGATTGCTAATTATTAGTCACTGCAGTTGGAAAAGGCCTCTTGATCTGCTTATGCTCCCTTGTTAGGTGGGGTCCCTGACGCTGTAAGCAAGAGTCCTGTTGATCCTTCTCGGAGAAATCTTGTGCTATGAAAGCCCTCTAAAATATATACACTAGTTTATAAAAGGCTTGGTATTGTGCTATTGCTGTAGGATGCCTACAAAGAAGGAAAGTCTCGGAGCTTCTCAATCTCTGGGCACTAGTTAGTAATTAAAATGCTGGAGAAAGAGTTTTGTGTGAATTCCTGTTACTGCCTGGGTTGTGCTATCTTGCTAGGTCTGGTTCCAGGCTGTTCTTCCTGGGCAGGTACGTTCTGCCACAGTTATCCGTTCACCAATGCTAACATGGAGAACTTCAGAACTGTGTCCAGGATCCCACCATAACCAAAGTCCAGCTTTGAAGTCTACCCTTACTCTCCTTTCTTCTTATCAAAAGTTTTCAGTGATTGAGATGCTCTGGACACACAATTATTAGCTACTATCTTTTGTTCCCTTTTTAAAAAAAAGAAAAACTATTTTTAATCTTGTTGTTGTTGTATACAATGTCTGGAGTATACATTAGGTTTATCTTTTAGCTCCTTGTTCATGTGCGAAGAATACCTTTGTCAAGAACAGGCCAAGATACATTTGTAGTATCAGTAACCTACACTGGGCTTGTCTCTGCGCTGTGCTCATTTGCTATTGTGAAGACAGTCACGCAGAACCACCCATCCTTCTGAGATGAACCTGAGGAACACAGGCACTGACCCCAAACTATACCTTCTGGGAAGTTCTGAGTACTGCTGAGAGGATCTTATCACTCCCTTCATGTTAAATTCACATCTGCAAGTCAGAGATCAAATTTGTTTATATCCTTCCTTTTCAGCGCACAAATGCTAAACAAAGAAAGAGCAGTGCTCCATCCTTTCTTGTGCATCTGTGGCAGTCAGCAATTTGCTAAGACCGGTGGAGAAACTGCCCTCTTGTCATGGGAAGTACTATGAAGACCTATGGGCTGTTGCAGATAAACCATGTCTTGTTTGCTGGTAAGGATGTGTGCATAAAGCCCAGCTTGGCTCTTGGAGCTCCAGTCATGTTTGTAAAGCAGGTTCTTTTTTTGTGGAAAGAAATAAAGCACAAAGCTTCACATTTAAACTGGGTTCATTTCCTCTGTAATCACAGATAGCCTTGAAACTGCCTCCAGTGTAGTAATTCCTTTCCTCTTTTCCTCTAGAAAGTAGTTTTTGTTTTTTTTTCTCAGATCTGGAACTTCATTTCAAGGCCCTGGAGATGCATCATACTATTAAATGTCATAACGTGACATTATCCCATTGCTTCTGACATTAATGTAAGCAGGCACCTGATGAAAGCTGATGAAGTAGGAGAAGCAAAGCTATGAAAGAATGTGACGCAACCCAGATGCACCAAGATCAAATCTCAAATGAGAAAAGAGCTGTGCTAGGCCCTTGGATACAAACCATGGATCAGGAACAGTTGGTGGAACAGCACGAGTAGATGTAGATTGTGTTTGTATCTGTCCTTGGCTCGGTATGCCATGAGCTGAAAGATCAGAGAAGAATAGCAAGATGGTGGGAGCTGTTTCCCTGCACTTGCTCAGCCAGTAATTTTCCAAGGAGAGAAGCTTGCAGCTTGTGATGCCTGTTATAATATAGTAGTAATGTGGCCTTATTGGTCTAAATTTTGGATAGAAACTGTGAAATTCTTACCTCTACATGTTAAGTGCATACTTGGTGAGTGAAGGAGTAGAAATAGATCCTTTCTGTTTCAGTTAATGTGTTCCCAGAGTATCTTCCAGAATGTATGTGACATGGGCAGATTTTCTTGGTTTTACTGTGTCCTGGCAGTGTGAGTTGGTGCCTGCCCCACAGGTTGCCTGTATCAGCTGTGCTGCTTTCAGGTGTGCTCTGCTGGCGGCGTCTCTATTACCAGCATGGCTGCCAGCAGAGGACTGAAGCTGTAGAGTGTTGAAACTATGGATTAATATAGAGGAATTTTCTCTACTCTTAGGCGGACAAGGCAAGAAAAGGAGAACAAAGTCTGTATTTTTTGTTTTAATCCAAATCTCAAGAGCTTGAGAGGCTTTTCTGATTCACAAGAGATCTTGTCTCTCAGGTTTCAGGTGATCTTGGAGGAGTCTGGAGGGGAATTTTTTTTTTTCGTTTTACACGTTTCATATATATTTGTCTTTGTAATTATTAATTATGCTTGTCATTCACAGAGAGTGAGAAAAGCTTTTCTGAAAGGAATTGTCTGTTTGCTAAGTATATGAGGATTTGGTAGTCTTTGGTAGCTTTGGTTTAGGATAGGTAACGCTTGAAATGTCAAACTGAGATCCAGGTTTGCTTAGTGGGTTGGTAGCAAGCAGTCTGGTAGTTTGAAATCTCTTTGTTTGATTTGCTAAAGATAACATTAACACAAGAGAGTTGTGAATATTAGTGTTAGCATGTGAAGTGTTTGGATGCTTTCACCCTAAGTTAGTACCTTGCTGTAGGGGAATTACTGAATCACAGCCTGAGCCACTGATTGATCACCTGAGGTGGGCAGTGAGTCAGCCATGGGGCACAGGTGAAGGTACTGATACCTGTGTGATTGGAGGGGGGTGGAGCCTGGCTCCACCTCCCCCCAAGCCCCATTTAAGGGCTGGCTTCCACCAGGGAAGGATCTCTTCGTGGAGATCCCTCCCGTGTGGAGTCCCGCAAGCCTCTGTCATCCAAGGTGAGCCTTTTGTTCCTTTGTACCATCTCTTTGTATCATTTGCTTGTACCATCTGTGTGAGACCCATTCAAATATATCATCTCTCACCCTCTCGCTGAGAGAGCTTTTCTTTAAGATCCTTAGTCTCACACTTGCAAACACACCTTCAGGATCAAGAAGTCAAATTTTCACGTGTTCCCTATTTTAATGGACATTTTCTACCTGAACTGAGCAATGCAAGATCAGGCCCGTATGAAATGAGAGGAAAGAGGGAGATGTCCAGGAGTGTCTCTTAAACATGTTATGCATGTTTTTATGTAGTGGGCTGAGGAGCTGATGTGAAATGAAATGTCTGCGTACAATGGAGTTCTGTCTGTCTGAAGTTACTGTCAGCTGCCAGCCTGTGTGCTGCATAAGGGTGTGCACCCACTGATGTGCCATTTGTACCCCAGCTCCTTGATGTCCCCTGTGCTTGCTTGGGGCCACCTGATAATGAGTCCTGCATCAGAGAGTTCCCCCCACACCAGCAGGGACCTTGTTCCTCACTAAGTGCTGGAGGGATGATGCTCTTAGGATGGCATCTCTAGCTTGGGCATATTGGCCTAACTAGAGTTCAGCTTATTCTCTGACTGGTGTGTTCCATGTCATGTCCCCAGCTGGCCCATCTTTTTTGGGTTATTGGGAGACAAAACGAGCAACAGGTGAGACACAGGGTGTTGCTGGGCCCCATGGGCTGTTCTGTGCTGTTGCCTCTTGCTCATTTACCACACCTGGCAGTGACTGAGTACTCCCCCAGCTGCTCCTCTGTTTCTAATTAACAGCAGGTTCCAGACCATAAGTAACTGCTCCTGCAGGTCTCTGGAACCTTCCTTTTTTTCAGGGTGGGGTCAGGTCTGCCCTGTGGGTCAATCACTGGGACAAAGCAGCTGGTGTTCAAGGATGCTGTGACCTTTTAGCTCTCCTCTGAGGGGTGGATTTGCCCATCCCTGATGTGCAGCTGTGTAAGGGAACATTGCCTTACAGCACCTTTAGTATTTTTTTTACACTAGTGAGAAGCCACAGCAGCAGGTAAGATGGCTGGAAGCCTGTGTCTGTGGTAGCAACAGGCAAAAATAGAGGGGATGGCAGTAGGAGACAAACCAATGTGCAAACATTGCTGTATGTCTTCTGTGAGACAGAGCTGCAGTCCTGCTCCTTGGTCATGGAAACCATCCTCTGGCTGTATCTGGCCCAAGTCAAATAGCAACTTTGGAGGCAATGTGTATTTTTGCCTTGGGATGACTTACTGTCTCACAAGTTGCTATTTGACTTTGGTTAGAAAAATGATTGGCTGCTTTCTGCAAGCACAAGCCATAGTATGCGGCTTCGGGTGGTTACCAGGACTAAGGCTACTGTGTAATTACACTGCCTATATTTAATCTGTTTGGCAGTTCCCTTATATTTCAGAAGCACAATCAGTAGCTTCTGCTGTGAGGCTTGGCCACCATGTGCATCCCCTCCCCTGCTCTGCTTGAGATGCACAAAGTCAAATTAGTACACAGGGAGGGTGAGTGCACGTCCCCATCCGTCCATAACCCACAGAAGGCACAGAGGTCCGTGTGTGTGCGTTACATGCAAGACAGCTGCTCTGCCTCTATCTGTGTTGAGACAGGTTTGCTCTGGTTTCACTGTGGCTCCCTTTAAACATTCCGAAAATTCCCCCCCCCAACATTGGCTCAGGAGAATAAATATGCACGGCTTGTAATTCTGTTGCAGCTCTCGCTCCCAGCTGATAGGGTGACGTGGAGTTCGGAGGCTCGCAGATTGGCTTTTTGATTTGGCTTCTTGCTGCAGTTGTGCAAACCTCGGCGTCTCGCGGCAATCGGGCTGCGCGCCGCTCTGCTGCGCGGGGAGCCTGGACGCGCCGGGGAAGCCCGGCACGTTCGTTGCCATCTGGGGTACAGCCCATTTTCTCCCCTCCCTCCTCGACCCTCGTCCATCTCCATCCTCCTCCCCTTTCTCTCGCCGAGCCCGGAGCTGAAGATCGAGGCTGGTGGNTTATTTTCATTCCCCCCCCCCCTTTCTTTATTATTATTCTCATAATTTTTGTGCCGGGGTGGGGTGGTGGGCCATCCCTACCTCACGCTGGGGGGCAACCAGGGCTGCCGTCCCGGGCAGCTGTCACGCTCTGTCCGCCGGTGCCGCTTGTTTACCCCCGGTGTCAAATATAGCTGCTGCGCCAGGCGCTGCCCTAAATAGGGCACGGGACCGCCTGCGGGGCCCCCGCAGCCCCCGACACGCACACACACACACACACACACACGCACGCAAACTGGCCTGGATGGCAGGTGATTTCTTGTTCTTTCTCCTACCCAGCCTCTCTTCATGCTTTATTGTTCTCACCTGTGTCTGAAGTATTGCCCTGAGCAGGAGACAAAACCATTGCAAGCACGTTTGGTTTTTATTTTAATTATATTAAAATGCTAGGATGTAGCCATTTCCCCCTCTCTCAAGTGGAAATGTAGAGTAGTAGTTGGCTTTCTTGGCTCCTTCATGCATTCCTGAGCTTGTTTTGGGGACTTCACCTGAAAAATATGCTTCAGATCTAAGGGGTGGTACTGGAAGAATGTGTGTGCCATATATGTATCCTCCTCTCCATGTGCATGTATGTATATTAATTTCTCACATCGCTTCATAGAGCAAGAGGGTGATTTGTCTTGAGTTGTTACCTATCTCTGGAGAGAACGGAGCTGGAGGATGGAGGTCCGAGCTGGCGGCCCCATACTAACCAGAGTGCTCTCCTACTCTCTCTGGCAGCATGGCAGAAGCTACTGGGACACGTGGGCCTTGAAACACTCTGCTTTGGTGCAGTGAGGAGAGGCATTGCTCCCACATGGCACAGACGTTCCCAGGGAGTCCCCATCCGCTGCTGTTGTGGGCAGCTGTGTGCTCTGATGATGTTTTAGCTGGGAAAGTAATTTGCGTTAGGTGCTTGCAGTCAGGCTTCTGTGGTCAGCTGGAACAAGACTTGTTTCCTGAGCAGGAGTAGTGATGTTGGAAAGGAGCACGTCCTGCTGCTGCCAAGGGCTGACTGGGGCAGAGCAGGAGGAATGCGGGGGCCCTTGGTTCTGCTGCTGGCATGCAGTGTGATGGCGACCAGCTCAGCTACCCTCCTGCTGTGAACAGAGGGGTACAACACAAGCTGGGGTGGGGACAGGAGGAATGGATGTGAATTGCCTTTCTCAGCAAACCACCACTGGAGGGTCCAGCTGTGGAATTCCAACAGGGTTTCCTGGTGCGGCACCCAGGTGGGGGACAGCCCTTCCCATCACCAGATCAGTGCTGGAGCAGCTCCACACCCTGTGTAGGGCTGCATAGGGCATTAATGGAGCCTGTGCTGACCTGGTGCTGCATCACACCTGGCCCATCACTTCCCTTGGTCTCAGAGGGTCCCTTTTGCCATGGCATCTTCCATCCCCAGGGATGGGGAGAGCCATAACTGAGTGTGTCAGCACTTTTTGATAGAGACCGAGTTAAGACGTGTTCTCTCCACTAATATCTTAAAGTGAAGCACTGTACAGATAAATGGCTTGTCTGTCAGGGTTTTGTTTGCTTGTTTTAGATAAACAGCATCCCCCTCCTCCCCTAAGCTTCCCCAGTGACCAAACAGTGTTGACAAATAGTCCCTTGTTCTTTGTTGCTGCTGTGTTTCTGATGCCTTTCATGTGTTCAACAGTTAAAAAGATGGTTTTGGTTGTAGGCCAGGTACCTTTTTTTTTTTTTAATCAGTCAGTAATATCTAATTCTGTATTAAAAACAAAACAAAACAAAAAAAAAGAAATTAAATTACACAAACAAAAAAATGTCTTGATATGGGAAACTGTAGCCAGGAAACTGATGGCTGTGATACCCTGTTTGCCATCACCCACCATGCTTAGGTGTTGTGGCACAGATTAGCACTATTGTTGATTTACTGTTTGATAACAGTAACTCCTAGAGGCATCAGCCCAGTCAGGAGCCCATGTTTCTACATGCTGTACAAATGTCTAATAAAAGCTAGGCTCTGTCCTGAGGAGCTCTGTGCACTGAGAGACGCGAGATCCCAAGCTGCTCTTGGGACACAACTAAAGCACTCTGTGCAACTGAGTTTGACATTTGCTGAGATCAGTGACATGGGGTCTGTGGAAGTAGGTGAGCTTTCTGTCCCTGCATACCTTCAGGATGGAATCTGGAAACCACCATGAGCCTGCAGCAGTGTCAAGAAGCTGCTGTGGAAGAAGCAAAGCATTAGGCGTTAGCTGGCTCCCCTCCATCCTTTCGTTTTCCTTTGTCTTGTTGCTTGAAACTGGAAACTCTTGGTGATGACCATCACATATATACACGAAGTTGAGCATGATGACCTCCCAAACTCAGGATTTTGCAGAAATAGCAAGACATCAAGTGATCTGTCAGTCTAGGCTGAAGGTACCACCACCACCACCCCCGTCTTGCTCCTAGGTGTTGCTCCTATGATATAGTATCATAGAGTAATCCATGAGAAGCAATTATAAACAGGTGATCATCATGGCCCTGGGCTCCTTCAGCTCTCTATTTTCTGGCAATTCTGTCTCTAAATCCGCTTGCTGGAGCCTTTGATCACACAGCTGAGCTGTCACTGATGTCCCTGACAGTTGACATCATGGCAGAGAGGGAAGCTTAGGGCTCTTAACATTTCCTTTATGATGGCTTGTTTTCTAACTAAACACTCCAATAAGGTTTTTCCATCATAATAAAGCAGGGAGCTTTTCCAGAGCACTCAGATTCAGGAAGAAGCCTCTGTTTCCATTCAGCTTTTCCTTTCACTAGCAGATTATTTCAGGGCTGCAAAGCTGGACTTGCTCTATTTGCTTCTTTCCCATACTCTGCTGTCTTTTTACCTAAGCCTCCTAAGTCAGGACAGCAGCAGAGACAGCCAGGTCAAGAGCAATCAGAAATACTAAATATCCTGTGCTGCTGGGCATGTTTTGCAACCAGGGACGTGTCAAAGAGCTTTAAAAACTATAGCATATGAGACTGCATTGCTGCTGCTTTCATCATCACCCCCTCCTAGCCTGGTTCTTGGAGGCTGTCTCAAAGTAAACAGCAGCAGTATCCAGCAGCAAAGCAGAAGAGGGTTTTAATCAAAAGAGATGGTAGCAGTGCAGGATGTATGTGTGAGAGGGAACTTCTTAGATCTCACTGGTGAGGTTGTGTTGAAGGTGACACGTGCAGGAGTGAACATGGACCTCTGGTGCTGATGCAGTGTACCAGCATGTTTGTATGCTGGTGTGCTATTGAAAGCTGGTTTGCTTCCTAGGGCCTGAATAGGGGCAGCACCATAGCTAGCACATGTCCACACATCATTCTGCTGTTTGGATGTGCCCTACCTCCCCTTGATGGGAGAAACTGTAGCAGGGAATCTGTTGCCAGGTTGTAGGCAGGCTTTGAAACCTACCCCTGGACTCTGGGTGCTCCTTGCAGCTCCCCACAGTCACAGGCATTGCCCAAGCAGTGATGCTCTGTGTGGAGAAGCTGTTGTGCAGTTTACTATCAGAAGCGTTTGCTTGAAGGGCCCTAAGGCCTAGGTGTCTTTGCTTTCCACCTTGATGTGTCTATTCCTAGGTGAGAAGTAATATTTTATGCTGAGTTGAAAGCTCACCTCCATCATTTTCCATGATTTTGAGTTTATGTGGCAACCCTTGGTTTATGGATGGTGGCTGAAAAAGATGAACGTGGAGGACCTTTGTGTAGCTGGACAAGGCTGATAAATGGTCAAGCAGATGCTGAAGAGAGAGACCTGTCCCTGTCTGTATAGCTGATGCCCCTACCATGTTTGTCATTTTTATCTTGGTTTCCACAGACTTCCCACCTGCTTGTTCATGCTCCTGTTCCATCCCCTACAGACAATGGGCAGAAAAATGTGCATGAGCAGGTGTTGTGTTCGGCTTCCTTTACTGCCCTGTCAATTCCTGGTCATTATTCATGGCACAGCCATGCAGACTGATTGGCCAACAAAAAGGCAAAGAATAGTGCAGAGAGGGAGCAATGTTCAGCTTGGCTTAAGAAGTCCTGCTTCCACCTGTAAAGCTGCTGTCTTTATTGCCTGAAGCAGTGCAGGCTTGGAGTGGGTTCAGCCTTGAAGTCTACTCTTGATGAGATGGATAGTCCTGGATGCAAATTAGTTGCAAAGAACCTAAAAGTGATGGCGGGGGGGTTAGACAAAGGAATTGAATTTTTAATATAGTATCTTCCCAAGAACATGTACACTTGTTTTATCAGGTTTGCGCCTGCAAAACCTACTGGCAGGGGAAGACTGACCCCTCATCCTCACGAAGCAGCAGTGGTCTGATTGTCTGCTTCCCTGTGCACACGGAGTGTACTGAGATTAATTAGTCAGTATGGCCTGAGAAACCTGAGGGAGCTGCCTGCCTCAGCCAACTGGGGCCCCTGCTTTGTGGACCCAAGTGAGATGGAGGTCTCAGTGTTGTTGCTTTGAAGGTACAGTGCAAGCAGGATCTCTCTGCATGGGCTTTTCATTTGTAAAGGATCCTGATGAGGGATAATGACATGCTGCTGCTTTTGTTTTGGTGGTCCCCAGACAGGAATGGGCCTTTCAGGTATGAGGTAAGCATAGGGAATAAGTCTGGTGTTAGATGTGATGGAGAATTCTTCTGCCTGAGCATCCTGGAAATGGGTGCAGAAGTTGTCCTCACTTAAATTGCCACCTGCTCTTGCACTTCGAGCATCATCTTTTTTGCTTCCATTTTAACCTTACAAAATAGTTTCAGGTTCACTTCTTCTAGTAAATGTTTCCTTTTCCTTAACTTAAATAATCTATCTCCCCAAACCTGACCTGACAGATGTTTCCCCTGCAGTGACCCTGCGCACACAGCGCACTTCATGAAACCCTGGCTTCCATGGGGAAATGCAGCACCAGCAGTGACCCTGCTGCTGTCCCAGCTAAAAATAAGCCTGTCCCTCCTGGCAGTGTTGGGGTTTGCTTTTAAGTAGGTAGGCAGTTTTACCCATTGGCTGAAATGTGCTCTTATACCAGACAGAAGGCAAAGCTTCACCTTCAGAGCATGACAGAGCTGCCTCCCCTCTGGGGGAATCACTCCAGGAGGCTGAAGGTGAGAAGATGCTCAGCTGCACTTGGTGCACTTCTGTCAGCCAAATGGCTGCCAGCCTGCTTGTTGCTTGCCTAGATCTTTTCCTTGCTGCCTCATGCACCCCAATGAGTCACAGCCACCTCTCCTTCTCTCAGCTCTGGCCCTTTCCCTCTGCTTTTCCTACTTAAGTACAGGTGATTATTTATGATACTCCATTGTCCCAACTCACAGAATCAAAAGTTATTTGGGTTGGAAGGAGCTTTAAAGGCCACCTTGCCATGGGTATGGAAACCTCCCACTAGATCAGGGTGCTTGGCCTTGAACTCTCCCAGGGATGGGGCATCCACATTGCACAAGTCCATGCCTTCCCCAGGCTTCTAACAGCATCCCTCACGTATTCAGTCCTCCATTTATCTGGTGTGTGGCCTTCTGACTGTCTCAGGGGCCCATAAGGACTTGGCTGCTGAGCTGTAGAGAGCATTTGGGCCAGTTAGGATGCAAATGTTCAGTTAAGAAGGGCCTTTCCAGCTTTTGCTGTACATGCCCATTACTGAGTTTCATGAAGACTGGTAAGCAAGTGGTTGAAATGCATCCTAGACCAGGAGGAGGGTTGCATCCCACCTGGTGATCCTATAGATCTTTTGAATATTTCCATGCATATCTAGTTTTCCTTTGAGTCTTCCAATTCTTTTCTTAATTTATTTATTGAATTCCACAGATTACACAAATGCTCATCAGAAGTTTCCAGTGCTTGATATGTAAAATACCACTGAGTGTGGGAGCTATCCAGTGGTACTCTTGGGCTTCTTTTGCACTGGTTGACTGTTCCTCTAGCCAAAGCTCATTTTTCAAGAAATACTGAGGGAGAGGCGTGGGTGCAATGACAGGGCTGAGAAATGTGTTTGTTCATGCAAGACCCCCAGAACTTCCTCTATTTACTGCTGCAGAGAGCCTGAAGAGGTGACATGATTGTAATTTCCACATATCTACACTGGAGCCAATGGTTTCATGTTGATCCTTCATTTGAAGGGACAAAGGAGGGACAATTCTGGTGACTGGAAGCTGCAACTTGATGCTCTTAAATTGAGAGTAGGGTTATGCCTCGTAATCCTGGATGTGATGAAGCACTGAAACAGTTGAAGAAGCGCTGCTGATCTTGTAGTGCTGAAGTTGAAATGGGTTGCTTCTTGCTTGGCTGGGTGCTGGGTTTTTGTGGGATCAGGTAAGGGGGAATGGAGTAGCCCAGCACCTGTGTGGACAGTGCAGGAAGAAGACAATAGGCAGAGGAAGGATTGCTGAAGAGTGGGGTGTTGTTGGGATACAGGGCTCAAATTCATTGGAAAACCATTTTTATTCGCTTGTCTGCTCATTTTGCTCTACGGCAAAATAGATTCATTTCAAGTCTTTGCTTGGCTTTAAGAGTGACTTTCTTTTTTTATTTCTGGAGAGGCTGTCATCAGTGACAGCTGGGTTCAGGGTGCTGCTGGGGAAGTATGATGGGCAGGAGAGGCTTTCTGGCTTGAGGGGTCAAGGGACAGGTTGAGTATGGAATGAGGGGAGAATGCAGGCTACTAATTTTTGCTTTAGCTGTTGCTCAAGCCAGTTCTTCGCAGATACTCCCACTAAATGAGGTACCCTGCTATTTCCTTGCCTTAGCCTTGATTTGGAAGAGATTTGGACTTCAAAGCAACTAAAGCACATCTGTTCCAATCTTCTCTCTTCAGAAATGAATGGAAGGGTCGCTTCTGAAGTGGGTGCTGAGCTCTTTGGTAAAAGTGTTTGAGATGTGGGACTGCTAGCATCAATAGCAAAGGCTGTGCTCCTTCGTGGCAAGGCTGAAGCCAACCTCTCTGCCCCAGTGGCTTGAATGGCCCATACAGTGTGAGGCTGCGTGCGCTGTTCAAGCACTAGCGTTAAGCCAGTGACTCCACTTCCAGGATGAGGCACTTCAGGAAGCTGATCCAAAGTGACTCTGGGCATGTGCTGGAGTAGAGAACTTCTTTGCTGAGACTTGGGGTTGTGGAAAGAGGTTTTTCTCCTCTTGTCTCCTTTCAGTGCCTTTGGCTGATATGGTCGTGACTCAGCTGCTTCCTTTGGCAGGACTAGTTGTAGCAAACCTGGGGCCAGCACAGAGTGCAGGGGAAAGGCGGGAACCAGGGGGTTGGCGGGAACAGTTTTTGGTATGGAGAAAGCGGGAAGGTTCCTCCAGCTGCTGGGTGTGACGTGAGTTACAGAGAGGAAGTAGATTAAGCTTTCCTGCTGGGGGGATTATGTTATACACAGTGATACCAGAGCTCCTCTGGCAGCTTTTCTTGAACTCATGGGAGCTATGCTGAGTTATCTCAGAAAGGAACTGGTTCAAGGACCCTTTCTCCTTCTGTCTTACCAGCCTTCATCTAGCTGTGTATAGGTTGACAGGGCTAGAAAGACAGTTCTCACATGGCACAAAAGTGAGATGACTTTGCACAAAAGGGGGCCTTCAGGAAGGAAGCTAGCCAAAGTAGTATTCTGAATACAGTGAAAATGGTACTTTTCCCACTTGGGAGAAAAACACCACTACAATTGTCATGTACTTTGCTAGAAAATTCTTCTGATAGATATTGTCATGCATCCAAGCTGTTATGTGTTCTTCTCTAGTATCTCAGCTTGGACTTGTTGAGTGCTGGGTTTTAGGGTCTCATCACTACAAGCATGTTAGAAATGGTGAGGGAGGATTATCCTTGTCAGACAGGGTGCTTTGTTGTGTGCCCCAGTCATGGCATCTTTGCTTTATAATAGCATACATGCAGGAAACCTTGAGGCTTTTGCAATCTTCTGGAAGAATCAAGCTACATACATGGCTTAGTGCTACACCTTCCATATGTGGAACATGCCCAGTGCTCTTGTCAGGAATCAAGACAAAAACCTCATGTATTTCGTCAGAGAAAACAGCAGTGGCTTCTTGTGGTAATCTGCTTGGATTTCCGTGGGAATGTTAAATCACATCTAGAAGGCAAGTGAAAAATTCATTAATTCAATGGGGTCAAGGTGTCCAAGTGGGTTTAAAGAGCTGCTCCATTAGACTTATAACTACCCTGTAAAATCTAGCCCTTTAGGTTTCCCTCAGTGAAATTTCTGAGATGTAGCATGCTGAGATCCTGTTTGGGGCAGGGGAGGAAGGTAGTTCTATTGCAAAAAGGGGAACAGAAAATGCAGATATTTAGAGTGACCAACTCTAGACTGCAGTTCAGATCATCTTCCCCTGACAGAACAGAGCAGGACAGGCACCAGACAGGGCAGACCAGCAGGTGAAACACAGGTTGAAAGGTGAATAAACTTGTCCGGTAATGCCGTAGCAAAGAACAAATCTCTGTGATATAGAGATCAGAATGGCATGTGGGTTTGTACAGCCCATGAGGAAAAACATCAGAGGGTGAGGGGGAAGAGAATGAAGGTGGGGCAGTGGATAGCCTGGAGACTGCTGCCACTTACTGTAATTGCTGTAACAGCTCAGCTTCCACTGTTTGTTGTCCATGTGATCTCTGCAATTACCATATGGTAAATATGACTTGAGTCTCCAGCAAATAACAGAGCTAATATTAAGAGAATCTGTAAACAGCTAGTGCGTAAATGAACAAAGACCAATAAACAGCCCGGACTTGAAAAGAGTGAATTAATCATGCTAGGTGCAAGGCTATGGGTGTTGGGTTTTTATTAAACAGATGCAAAATTAATGGCTGGGAGAAAAAAAAACAAAAACCGAAGGATTAAGATGTCTAAATTGTCAATGAAGGATATGTGGGGATACATGTCAGTAAAAGCTGAGGGTGCTGTGTGAAATCCTACTTGAGAACTGCATTCAAATGGATGAGTTTACAGGTTTTGGCACCTTCTGAGTGAAGTGGGAGGTATTTTGAGGATAACCCATATCAGTGTGTTTTTCACGTCCCCTGCTGCGATCAGATCTGCAGAGGCAGTGAGTGCGTTACAGTGCATTTCGCTCCTCTAAGCTGGAGACCTGACTTTTGGGTTGAAACTCTGGAAGCATCGCTGCCCTCCTTTGCATGCCAACTGGCATGGCAGTCCTCACGCAAGCACCAGGTGTGCAGAAACAGGTGGAGAGACCCTCAATGGTGGACAAGGAAAGCAGCTTGCATGCACTGCTCTAGATTTAAGCTTTGTAACAGTTCAGCTCCTCTTGAAAACCTGTTGTTTTGGAAACCAGCAGGTGATCTGCTGCTGGCTTCAGTGGGAGCAGGCTCTCCCAGGTATGGGGCTGCTGCTGACCATCTTTACGGAACTGGAAGTAGAACAAGATAAAGACAAAAGGGCTGCCTGGGCTAATTTATAAAGATTAAAATAAATCTGTGTGCTGCGGCCAAAGAATAACTGTGGAAGAGAACAGCTATTTACAATTATTTGAAGCATGTAAATCTCAGGCATGGAGGAGAATGTTTGAGAGTGCTCCAAGGACAGGATAATGAGAACTAGCAGCATAAATTTCCTTAATTTCATCCTAAATGTACGGAAGATGTCTAAAACCTCTGAGATAAATTACATTGTGGCACAGTGTCCATGGGGAGTTGTGGAAGTGCCATCACTTGGGTAATTTAAAACGGGGCTGGACGAAGTGCTGGGAAATAGCGTTCAAGAGGGGAACAATGCTGCAGTGGCCCCAGAGGAATGGGCTAGACAACTCTTTTGGTTCTAATTTGACTAATGGTGTGAGATCTGTGCTAATTGGGCTAAGCAGGAGCCTTTCCCATCTACCCCCTTTCTGTGCCTGTTGCACAGGGGAGTGTAGAAGTCTTCAGTTCAACATGACAAACACTGAGCTTCTTACTCTGTGCTGCTGTGCAGATGGATTATGAACCATGGCCTTTTCACCCTCTCAACCCCTTGTTGCCTTCTGCTCCTTCTGCTCCTTCTCCCACCACTCTGCTCATACTGTTTCTGCCCCCATTCACTTTTTAAAAAATATTTTCTTCCTTTCTGAGCCAGGAGCTGAGCCCTTCTGAAAAGAATTGTGGAAGACTCATTTCCTTTGTGTATAATGTGGAAATTTCAGTTAAAATATAATTTTGGCTGTATTCTTACCCAAAATCAGAAATACTCATTTCTCTTTCCCTGGGGGAGACATTGGGGAAAGAAGAGGAGGCTTTAGGAGGGTTGGAATGTTGCATGGAGAAGCACCAGTGTGGCTGCTCGAGGCTCCCTGCCTGCTTCTTAGTGCTACAAGCCCAGCACATCACCTGACTTGCTCTATTTGTCTCAAATGTGTGTTTTCTGCCAGAAAACCTCTTCAAACATAGTTTTCTTAACTAATTCTGTGTCTAAAGATTGAAATACGGTGATACAATTTTTTTCTCTTCTTCATTACAAGTTAGCACACCTCTGTTTACAAATAACAACTGGCTGTGCAGCACAAATGTGCTGCTGACAACAAGTCCTAGGGTTTTTAATTGTAGCTTCTGCAGACCTGTCACTGGAATGCTAGAGGAATGTTACAAGTTGCCACTGTCATCCTTCCTGTGTGCTGCTGTGAGCCACCAGGTGATAAGTTGCACTCTGATGGTGGTGCCTGAACCAGCAGTATAATATGTCCACGGAGCAGGAGCAGTAAATAACATGTCATGTGTGCTGCCACAGGCACTATATAAAATGTCTTTTACTGATGAGAAGTTTTCCTCGCACCTCTAGAATCATTTTTTTTCCCTTTGCCCTTCCCCAAATGGTCTTTGCTGTTCTCTGTAACCTTTGTAACCCAGCAAGTTGGAGCAGTGAAAACTGCCTTCAGAGCTGTGGCTCTGTAGGAAGCTGTGCTAGCCCTTTCCATAAATAAGGGCTGGGTCAGCAGTGTGACCTCGTGAAGGACTTCCTTCAGTGCCTCCTCACGTGCTTGTGCACAGAGTGTAACCCGCAGTGCTGGGTGAGTGGCTGGCTGCCTGGTGGTGCTTGGGTGCCTGGCTCTGGGAGCTCTGAGCTTTGCAGCACGTGTCTCAGCAGAGCAAGGCAGCTGTAATTTTTCAGCTGGGATGAGAGTGAGGAATTAAAATGCCCAACCAGTCAAGTGCATGGTGCACAATATGGGAAGGGGCAATAAAGTATGGGCATCTTTATAGGCTGGCTAATTATGACACTGCTTCTCCAAGAGCATCACAGATACCAAAAAACAGAAGAAACGTCACGGAGCAGTTCCCTAGGGTATGTTCCCTAGGATATGTATTTGGAGATTGCTCTAGCTGTCCATGAACTTGTGGTTCATTTAGCCCATCCTCAGGGATCAGCTAATGTAACTGGATCCTGTCACTTCACTGCAGCATTTCCGTAGGTAATTATTAGACTTAAGTTGTGTCGATTAATGTCCCCTTAGAATGAAAGAAACTACTCAAATTAGTAGAGTCTCCAATTTGTTCATGTTAAAGATCTGCAACAGGGGCTGGATTTTTTTATAGTAGCTCTTTGCATGATCTTGAGAGGAGAAAAAGGGTTTTGGGTACATATCAAAGGGTTATTCTGTAGTCAATTAATTCTAGTTTTGGGCATGTTTCCTGTGGAACTCAAAGCAACAAGCAGCTACAACTCCTTGCCATAACTTTTCTATAGAGCCAAGCTCTGGAGATTTGTCACGGTCTAAGCATGACTTATGGTGCTTTTTCTCTCATAAAATATAAGTGGTGCAGTAGCAGGCAGCAGAGCTACCCATTGCTGTATGATATCTGACATGAAGGAAGCTTGGAGTCGTTGGCTGTGTTCCTATCAGATAGATGCATGCCATCAGTGTGATTGCTTAAGGCCTCACACGTGTTGGGAAATTTGCATTTGTCTGACACAGTGGATCTAATTACACTTCTCTGACTTTTGGATTGCAGATAAATCTTAATTTACACTTTGGGTCCTGTTGTAGTGATGAGCAAAAGACTAGATGGCACTTGAATAATGATGACTGAAAAATATACCGTGTTTTGTATTAAGTACTTTTTATGGTTTTATTTTGGTGAACGAAGGAGTGCAAATCAGGAACAATATTTCTGTGAAGAATTTGTGTTCTATGGCAGAAAGGCTATAATTTCCTTTTTTGCTGATGCTTATTAAAATCTTATGCTCAGTCAAAAAGCTTTTACGTGCTTTGGAGCTGAGGAACGTGAGGTAATTTTTAATTTTTCTGCCTATCCATGTTATTTAGATGAACCTCATTCCTGTCTCCTCCAACTTAGGAGTGGGACTGTAAGATGGATAGCAGTACCACATCCGCTCTGCTTTGGGGCAGATGCTTGTCAAGCAGACAAAGCCCTTGATCCTGAGATGTCTGCGTCTGGACCTAGAGCATCGCCCACGCCTGAGTGGGGCTCAGCCAGCGCTCGTATCTGATCTGCAGTGTTTCCTGTCTAGGCTGGAGCCAGGGGGAGAGAAGATGCATGGCTCCAGATGTACTCAGTGCCCCTCATTTATTTGGGGGTGGGAGGGAGGTGCCAGACAACCTAATGTTATTTGCAGGTCAATTTCAAAGGTTCTAGGTTTTATGACAGTTTAGGGGGAGTCTTACCTAAATTAGGAATGAATAGAAACTTAAAACTTTGCCTTTGATTTTGTGTTTACTGAGCAGTGATCTTGGGAGTGTGGCATGTGGAGGGTTACTCCTAGTTGATTTGATTTATTTTTTTTTTGTTGTTGCGAATGCTTCCTTTTGAAAATATCCTTGCCTAAAGTTGTGTGAGGAGATGTATGCTTAATGCTGAAGCGCAAGGGATCAATCAATACAACCTTCCCAGCTCCCTGCCCTGCCATAGGTCTGTAGCAGAAAAACCACCAGTCTTCTGAAACCCAGCTGATATAAAAGATGTAAGGAGCTTGATAGTTGTCCAAAGTCATTTTCTGTTGCAGGCTTAATAGTGACAAGCATCGTCCATGCTTCCTTCTGGACTGTCTCCAGAAGTATTTCAAGAACTGATCTTTTAATTTATGGGTTTTATTTATGGATTTACAGATCACACAGCCGTTGTCAACTCTTGTGGAAGGAGTTTCCCCTGCTAAAATAACCGTTACGCATCTTCCCAGAGCCTTCTTATTGAACACCGGCCTCTTCTGCTGTGCTGGTCCTTGCAGCTTTTTGTCTCTGTTGACACCAATGAAATGCTTTGAAAGCTTCTCCCATCAGATGGGAGATGCTTCACTAAGAACCACTGCCCTTATTCCCATGTGTTCAATGGGCTCACAATAGCAGGGCTGAGATCTATGGAAGAAAATAACGTCTGATGCAAAGAGGTAGCAGAAACCAGCAAATTCATGATCTCAATGGTGTAGAGCCAAAGATCAGCTGACACCAACTGACTTTTTGCTGCTGATTGGAATTTCGTCTCTGCACCAGATGTGGATGGGGTTTGTTGGGCTAGAGTGGGAGGAGTGACAGCGGGCTGACTCCTGGATGACAAACCGTGTCTCTGGAATGTGGTGCAAGCCCACCCCAAAGCTCCATCCTTAGAGGGAGTAGCTCTCATTGCAGCTAACCCTGCTAAAATCAGTGCTGCTGCAGAGTGAGAGATAGGGAGAGCTGTGACTGCTTCCTCCTGGGAAAACTACAGTTACACAGGTCCACAGCTGTGGTGTTGAGACTGACTGTAGGAGGTGCACCTGGGGCAGACTTGCATCTTGTGTAAGCAGCCTTGCTGACCTAGAGCTACAAAGTGAGTTTTGAATCTTCCATCCCCTGACCACTGAATGGTAAAATTGTTTCCTCAATATTTTATTAACAGCTGTTTTAAAATTTAATAGTTTTATTCTGCACTTTTGCACCAGCTCCCAAGTGTGGAGAGGAGGAGTGAGAATGCTTTCCTGTGCTTTTCAAATGGGTTAGGTTAACTCTGTGTTAATGAATGCCTGTTAACAACTTATTAGGCAGTTTGTCCATGGGCAAAGTTCCTGTTGATCTCACCAGGGAGCTTTGTCTGTGTCAAAGAATTGCAAGATCCGGTCATAATTTCAGAAAGTGATTGTGACCTCCATTGAATGTTAAAATGTTTGCCAAGGCAAGCAAAAAGCAATGAAAAGATATGTTCCCAAATTCTGAGATTTTTAGTCTACAACTAGTAGCCTGAGTTTGGATGTACAAAAGCATCCACAGAGGCTGCCCTGACAGAGGTTGTTTTTGAAATAATATCAGTTAATTTGAGGAATAACAACAGAATTAGCCTATGCTTAAAATCAAATATAAAATTAAAGAAGGGCTAGGAAGCTGCTGGAGTGACTAGCATGACTGGTGACAGGAACCATCCAGCATTACGTGAGGTTGACAGACAGTATTAATGACACAAGGTGGCTGTACCAGCTCATGGTGGTGGCAGCGATTAGTTTTGCTTTAGTCATTGTACTATTCCTAGACAGGGCTCTGAATTTATGTAATAATTAAACTCTTAAGTCATTTTTGAAACCAAATTTAGGTGCTTTAGTCATGTAGATGGTTCTGAAATGACTTCTGTCTTTCTGTCAGCCGTTTCTGCGTGGCTGATCCTGGAGGACACTGCACCTACTGGCTGCCGTTCAGTTAACGAGACTCTGGAAGCTGGAGGAGTCAAGAGGCTGGTGGATATCTGCCAGCAATTGCAGCACAGAAAGGGATGAACTGATGTGCCTGGGGTGTACCAGAGCTGTTGTGTGCATGTACCTTGAGCCAGAGGCACCTGGAACTTGTCATCTTGATGGGGATGTGCATGCATCTTCTTTGTAGCTTATGGCTGGGCTTGCTACTTGTCTTTTCTCTGTCTCTTTCTAAGGGATTTCTCTGTTTCTGGTAAAAATACCCGGGGAGGGGACAGAATGGGAGACGGGAGCATCAAACTGGACCCAAGTTGCACGTCCTGGCTGGGTAACTCAGTCTTCCCTGCAAGAAGGATAGTGATGAGATAGAGGCTGTGGTTTCTCCAAACCCTGGGGGCTGGGCTGGAATGAAAAGGAAAATAAGTAGGCATTTGAAACAGAAGATAAGTAGACTAATATGGGAGAATCTGTCTCTTCTGAATTAGTTCAGGTAATATGAAGAAGTGTATTATTTTTTCATATCAATGGTGTCAGGTATGGATTTGTGATCCTGATACTGCATAATCAATTCTCTCCCCTCTGCTGTGCTCTGTCAGGGATGATTTTGCTCATTTGCAGTTCTTGTTCATGCTTTCCTTCCTGTTTTGCTTGTCTTTATAGCTTTTTATCTGAAAGTTGAAAACATTTTAGTTGATACTGGGAAGATTGCACCTGCTTTTGGGAAGATGTGAGCAACACAATGTGATGATAAAATAGCCATTGGAGATGTTTCTTAATGTTGATAACAATAAAATGTTGCTTGGAATCCATACAGTCAGTGCAAGGGAGAGGTGGGACCTTCACAAGGACTCGGGGACCAGTTCATCCCTTTGAACTCTCTCTATCCAAAAATTAGGCATTTGCCCTAAACTGACTGTTCGGACAGCCTCAATAGAGCATGGCGAGAGACGGTATAAGATAAAATCCTTTCTGGAGATGTGCATCTGAAATAATTCTTTTGGATCAAATCATACCCAGGAAGTGGCTGTCTTTTTCCTCTAACTACAAAGGGAGCCTAGGCGACTTAATTTAATTTACTGCCCAAGATTTAGATAGTTACAGTAGGGGAAATGAATCCCCATCCTACTGATTTAGCAGTACAAACCTCAATGAATGTTAGTGGGAATTAAGGCTCTTGAACCTTCCAAGTGCTTTAGATAATGCTGTTATTAAGTTTGATGTTTCCTGTGAGATACTTGGCTGTGGCTGGACTCACAAATGTGTTTTTTTTAACTGAGTCTGAGACCAAATTCTTCCTGGCATAAAGGGAGAAGAGTAGTGTGTGAAGGGCTGAAATTCCACTTTCAACTGGTGCAAGTCCTTCTGTGATGCAGTCCATAAAGAACTATATTGTGCAGTGATACACCAAATCCACGTGATACATCAGTTGGCTTCTTTGTTTTTACCTGATGTTTCAGGTTAGAGATGACTTTCATTTTAGAAGGTATTAATTTCTTAGGTACACAGAAGGAATATTTGCAGGTACAATTTACTGTATACTAAGGCTCTTTCTAACGGTAGTGTTTCTGTAGGTTTTCTTGTCCTTTTAAAAGCAGGATTACTGATGTAAAATGTGATCCTCCAGATCACAGTGGCAAAGTTAGTGAGAAACGACCATTAGAGCCTTGCCAAGCACAGTAGTCTTCTGCCCTATTTTCCTGCTGATATCTTTATCAGTGGGGGCTCTGTACCTCAAAAGCTTAGGGGAGCCCTGGGATCATTCTGGACATTCTGCAGCCTGCCAGAAGGTTCTGTCCGGGGAGGGTGGGGGAGATGTTTGGCCTCTAAGGTACTTCATAACTGATTTACATCCTACAAATTGACTTAAGTTGGAGATTGCTCGCTGGCCTTAAGTATTGCTCTTTTTGTTTCTAGTGATTCCTTGACTTGTCTCATTCCCTTGGAGGTGGGACAGGGTTGCCATCAGATTTGGTTTCTTGTGTTGAGCTCAAGCAGAGCGTTCTTGGGAACGTGATGGCATCGTTAGCAGAGTGACAGCTGAGCTAGGAGTATTCCTATGGCATATGCTGCAGGTCAGTTGTGGGCTGTTGCATAGTTTTCCTCTGAGCTAGTTTTCTAGCAATTCATCTTCATCTACTGGGCATGTAAATGCTGCAGTTTGTTATAGTCCCTGCTAAATGTCTTCTTCAAAGTGACAGAGAGACAACATTTGCATCTCTACCAGTACTCTTCCATGGTGAGATACTGAAGTGCATTTGGGTAAATGTTACATCTTCCTTTTCTCTCATGCTTCTCTCCTCCCTCTCTGTTTTGTTTGTTTCAGGTTCTCGGCCTTTTTGGATCTACACAGTGGAAGTTGCATCTTGTGTATGGCGTGGTTAAGCTTGCAGCCTCTCACCTCGGCCTTCCTCCATTTTGGGCTGGTTACTTTTGTGCTGTTTTTGCATGGTTTGCAGGTGGATGCTGGCCTGACGGGAGACTCAACCAGTTCAGTACAAAACAGCTCGTGTTCAGGATCTTTTGACTGCAAGGAAGGTGTTATCCTGCCAATATGGTACCCAGAAAACCCATCCCTTGGGGACAAAATTGCTCGTGTTATTGTATACTTTGTAGCACTGATCTACATGTTCCTTGGAGTCTCCATCATTGCAGATCGTTTCATGGCATCTATAGAAGTCATTACATCACAAGAGAAAGAAATCACAATTAAGAAACCAAATGGAGAGACCACAACAACAACCATTCGGATTTGGAATGAAACTGTTTCCAACTTGACCCTCATGGCTCTGGGCTCCTCTGCTCCCGAGATCCTTCTGTCTCTGATAGAAGTGTGTGGGCATGGATTCATAGCTGGTGACCTGGGGCCGTCTACAATTGTTGGCAGTGCTGCCTTCAATATGTTTATCATCATTGCCATCTGTGTCTACGTGATCCCCGATGGGGAAACCAGAAAGATAAAACACCTGAGAGTTTTCTTTGTCACAGCTGCATGGAGCATCTTTGCTTACATCTGGTTGTACATGATCCTTGCTGTCTTCTCTCCAGGTGTGGTTCAGGTCTGGGAAGGTCTGCTCACACTTTTCTTCTTTCCGCTTTGTGTTCTTCTGGCTTGGATAGCTGATAGACGCCTGCTTTTCTATAAGTATATGCACAAAAAGTACCGTACTGACAAGCACAGGGGCATTATCATAGAATCAGAAGGTGATCACCCTAAGGGAATTGAGATGGATGGCAAGATGATGAACTCCCATTTTCTGGATGGAAACTTAGTGACTGTTGAGGGGAAAGAGGTAGATGAATCTCGTAAAGAGATGATCCGCATCCTTAAGGATTTGAAGCAAAAACACCCAGAAAAGGATTTGGACCAGCTGGTAGAAATGGCTAACTACTATGCCTTGTCACATCAGCAAAAGAGCAGAGCCTTTTATCGCATTCAGGCTACCAGAATGATGACTGGGGCTGGCAATATTCTGAAGAAACATGCGGCTGAGCAAGCCAAGAAGAGCACCAGCTTACATGAGGTGCGGCCGGATGAGCCTGAGGAATTCATCTCCAAAATTTATTTTGACCCGTGCTCCTATCAGTGTCTTGAGAACTGTGGTGCCGTTCTCCTGACAGTGGTGCGGAAAGGAGGGGATGTGTCCAAGACCATCTATGTGGACTATAAAACTGAGGATGGTTCTGCCAATGCTGGTGCTGACTATGAGTTCACAGAGGGGACTGTTGTCTTGAAATCAGGGGAGACCCAGAAGGACTTTGCAGTGGGAATTATTGATGATGACATCTTTGAGGAGGATGAACATTTCTTTGTTCGGCTCAGTAATCTCCGTGTGGTGGACAATGAGGAACCTCCAGAGCTTGGTAACTCCCCGTACCCAAAGGCCATACTGGCTTCTCCCTGTGTGGCCACAGTGACTATCTTGGATGATGACCATGCTGGCATCTTCACGTTTGAGTGTGATGTTATACACGTCAGTGAGAGCATTGGTGTGATGGAAGTAAAAGTCCTAAGGACATCAGGTGCTCGGGGTACAGTCATAGTGCCATTTAGGACAGTAGAAGGGACAGCAAAAGGAGGTGGAGAAGACTTTGAAGACACTTATGGGGAGCTGGAGTTCAAGAATGATGAAACTGTGTAAGTACCCTATTCACTTTTATTCCTCAGTCTAGTTTTGGTGTTTAACCCCCCATTTTGCCTTTGTTACAGGTGAATTCTGACAAAGGGACAGGCTCCTTTCTTCAGCTTTTCTCCAGTTTCCCTACTTACCTCTTTCAGGCAAGAACCGACAGCAGGATTTAAGATCTCAAAGT
The DNA here is from genome assembly GCA_013399175.1 of Odontophorus gujanensis. Lineage (NCBI taxonomy): Eukaryota > Metazoa > Chordata > Aves > Galliformes > Odontophoridae > Odontophorus > Odontophorus gujanensis. The sequence continues at coordinate 62,621 of VXAB01009781.1, read as the reverse complement.
CTTGTCTGTTCCCTCTTGGGAATAACAAAGTGAGACTTAGAAATACTGCAGGGGACAGGAGGGAAATATTTCATTTCCAGAGATTCTGTACTTGAGCTCTGGGTTGATGCGAGTTAAGGTAGAGAGAGAAGAAAAGGGGGGAGCTTTTAACTGGCTGGGTGAATGTGGGAAAGCCTCCATTTGGGAAACAAACATTGAGGGGAGACAAATTTCCTGATATTCTCATATGAAAATTTTACAACAGCTATTCCCAGGCAATCAAGAGCTGCTCAGTAGATATAGGGCTTTATTTTCAAACGAACAGCACATCATACCTGTGTCCTTAGGCTGCCTGTGCAACTTGCAGGTCTGTGTGGCAGCTAATTCAAAGGATAGCCACAGCTGCAAGCTGTTCCGCTGGACTTGTGCAATCCTTACAGTATTTCTGCCCCCTTGGTCTACCTATATTCTCCATGCCACCTTCTTTATGATCTTATGTCTGTTTTTTAACTACCTGTGGTTCTTCTCCTTATAAAATACCACGGCAATTGACAATAATGGACTAAAGCACTGCAGCTCACAGCCTGTCCATGTGGCTCTATGACCCAGTGTTTTCATACAGAGTTAAGAAAGGAAGCAGAATAGTCTGCACCAGTCCTGTTAATTCAGCTCTTTTATGGCATACAAAGTAGCTGATACGAAGCTAGGAAGTAATAAAGACCAGAGAGGCGATAATGTCTAATTGCTTTAAGTACCTGCTGTTAACATTAGTGGAGAATGAGAAAAATCCCTTAGCTGAGCAGGGAAAGGGAGGGGGTGTGAACCTGGTGCTAAAACTCCCTAGTGTTAAGTGCCTAGGTTCCTCTTGTTAACACCTAATCACTTGAGCTATCAAAGGAAGAATTGTACAGACTCGCAACTGGCATCAGAGAAAGGGAATCTTTGTACCAAGTCTCCCAATACAGAATCTGAAAGGGTGTTAATGTATTAAATGCCATGGAGTAGGGATGCCCTAATTCAGTAGCACCTTCTGCCTTAGCCCACTAAACCACTTAATCCAGCTAATGTACATGGTTCTCATGCTTTATTGTAAGCATGTTCTTCTCTTTTAAAGAACAGAAGTTCCTGGTTGTCTGGATTCAACCACAACAGAGAAGGGGAAGGAAGGATCAGCTGTCCTCATCTGCCCTTTTCACAGTGATTGGCCAGATAAGCTAGTCTTCTAAATTGTCCCTCAAGCTAATTTCTCCAGAGAAAGCAAGGAAGAATGTCAACTGTGTGGATGCAGTCTTCTGTGAGATACCTAAAATGTAGTATGTATTATCATGCTTCACCCAGACTTTGAAGAAAAAAGGCTTTAAAATCCATCAGAGTCTAGTAAGTTTGGGGTACTGGAGAATAGCTCCATGAGCCATCAGTGTTCCCTTTACCTTCCTGCTGGTGGGAGACTTCTGTTTGTCTTAGAAAAGTCTGAGAATACCCACATAGTTGCTCCCTTGCATTAGAGCAAATTATGTTCAGTAGTACCATGTACATCCCTGTAGAACAGACTAACAATGAGGAAGGTAGTCCAGAAAACAGATATGTTCTAGATGCTTAATTTGTGGCCCAGGGAAGATGCCTCAGAACACAGATTGGACGTTTGTATTGTCAGAACTACATCCTTGCCTAACACATAGTGTGTCTTTAATTTCTGTGTCAGAAGGCTGCTGGAAACAGTTTCCAATCCACAGGGGAGCCCTCCTGTGCCTTGTGGCATAGGGCTGTGGGGCTAATGGAAAGAAGTTTATTTTGAAGTTAAAATTAGTATAACTGATTAAGTCAAACTAATAAATAAGTGATGGATCTTGACAGCTGTATGGAAACTGCTGAGTCATGGTCTGGATCACTGATTGAGCACCTGGAGAAAAGACTAGGTCAGCCCTGGTAGCACAGGTGAAGGCAATTCACCTGTGCAACTGGAAGGGAGTAGAGCCAGGCTCCACCCATCATAGATCTCATTTAAGGTCTGACTGCCACAGAGGAAAGATCTCTTGTTGGAGATTGCTTCTCTTGGAGTTCTTTTCTGCAAACCTAGATCCTCAGAGGTGGGTAAGTGTTTCTTCTTTTTCTGAGATCTTCTTGTTTGTGCTGGTCCCTTTGCCATTACATCAGCCTAACCATGTAGATCAGCAAGCTGCCTTTATTCATGCCTAGGTTTCATTTTAACTCTCTAGGTCTTCTGGGAGTGGAGTTTTGGACTGAGAGGGCAGTTTTGGAAATCACCCTTGGTCTTAAGTTCATTGAAAGCAAATCAGGTGCTGCTTATTGTCAGTTCTTTGCCCGTGTGCTGCAATACTATTCCAGCAAATGCTATCTAGTTTGGATCATCCCTAGGTTAGGAGGGCAGGTGAATGGGGTGTTTGGGACAATTTTGCCGGTCCAGAGAGCAATGTTCAAGTGACTGGTGACTGTATTATGCAGTATGAGGCTGTATGAAGACACTGGGTCACCAAAAAGCTGGAGTTCTGCCTGGCTGGAGGCTTTAGAGCCTGCCTCTTAAATGTCTCCCCACTGAGGGGAATCTACTGTGAGGTGTTCCTGTGTGCTGAATGGGGAACAGCGGGGTCCACAAAACCCTGAGTAGAAGAGAAGAAAAAGCAGGGAAACAGTGTTCAGTATACGGTGCTAAGGACAAGGTGTTAGAAGGCAGTGAAAGTTACTTGCTTCCCACTTCAGCCTGCTGGTCAGACCCTTACTTAGGAAAGGTGAAACTTAAACCTTGTCCTTTTCTTTTCTTCATGGAAGTCACTTTTAAAAGCTTTTTGGCTCAAGAAGGAAGCATGTGAATTGGCAGCCTCATGCAGATGTGTAAGGCAGTGCTGAGTTTTACTGTGACTATGCATGTATGTTACTGCCACAAAGAAATGCTCATTAGTGTATGCTATAAGAGGGCAAAAGCTGTAGTTTACACTTAGCTCATTCTCTGCTGGGAAGTAAGAACCCTTAGATTGCATTCTGCTGTAGCAGTCTATCTGTAAGTAGATTTTAGGTTAGCCTCCTTAACTGTAGCAATGGCTAAATTAATATGAGGGACACTGGATTACATGGCATCTTTGTGATCAAACTTTTAGAGGACAACCACTTAGTAAATCCCCAGGGCCAGTGGTGGTTACAGTGAGCGCTCTCCCTTAAAACAAAATGGAGATGGGGTCTTCCCTTAAATCTTATCAGGTAAAGTTAACTATTATTGGACTTGTTCTTAAGAGGCTTTCCCTGAGGTATGTGGGACTGAAAAAAGCTGAGTAGTTGTATGAATTACAGATAAGAGGGAATTGGATCCTGCCGCCGGCTCTTGCTTTCTGCCTCTGTGATTCTTTCTAGACTAACAAGGTCAAAGTTTCCTTACTTACATTTGGGTGGGAGCACAGAGAATGTGGGCTGAGATGAGGAGACTCAGAACAATGGCATCACTACTGAGATATGCAATGTGTGTGTATGAATGTGTATGGGTGTTGGATAGCTATAAATCAAACCACATGATATTGGATTCTGTCTTCTGGTAATGAAGAGAATTGATTGGATTTCAAATAGTTGATTCTACTGCTTTTTCATTACACTTGTGGTTTCTGAACTCCTGTTGCATTGAGACTCAGACATGACCTAAACAGTTAGAGGAGGCTCTTAGTTCTCTTGTTGACTAAAAGGAGGCTCTTGAGGAAGCAAGTCCAAAACTTTGTTGTTTTTTTTTTTTTACAAGACCAAGCATTTTTCTATCAAATAATATTTTGCAGAAATAAGTTTGGTTCTTGGATGTGTGAAAATGTAGAAAGGTGATTGACCATGCTGCTTTATTGTGTCCGAGCAATACAGAAATCATTAAGAGATTAAGAGCCAGCAGCAAAAAATGAATTGGATTTTAAAGGATTTTCTTTCTGCATAATAAAGGGAACTCCAAGCAAGTAAGGAAAGAAAATTAAGATTAAGCTGTATTACTTTGAATTGGTTCCTGTTTAAAACTGTTTAAATTCGTGTGAAAAATTGTCTGTCTTGCTTTAGTAATTTTCAGGAAATGCACAAGTTACCAGGAACTAATTAATACACCACCTGGAAGGCAAAGTTCTGCTGTGTCCATGTCATTTGCTGCTGCTAAGGTTTAGGCTGAGAGATCTACTTTGTTGCTTGCCCATGTTATTGGTTGCTTATGTATTTGTAGGACCTGCAGTCTAATGGAAGCATAGCTGTCTGCTCTGAGTCCATTGTTGCCTGTGGCTCAAGGAGTAGCGCAGGAGGTACTGTGGTGTTAAACTGGTATTAAATGTCTTGTGAAGTCAATTTGCAAAGTCAGCATGGCTGCTCTTTGGTACAGTCATTTACCTATGTGTGTTAGTAAGATCTCATAGTAACGAAAGGCAGATAGTGGTAGAGATGAATGTGTTTAAGACATCCTGATAGCTAGTGAAATCTTGTTTGATTTTGACCTTTATGATTTGGGGATGAAGCTGTAGGTTATACATTGCCTTTCCTTGCCTGCTTGCTCCTTGAGAAAGCCTTGGGCTGCCTCTGAGTACATTCTCAGCTTTGGTGGTCCTCCAAAGCTCTCCCAAAGCACAAGGCAATGAAAAACCACATGCATTTCCTCCTATTTGGAGGCTTTTGCTAGCAGGGACATTCATGGGATGTGTTTGTGTATATGCATGTTAGGGCCAGAGCTGTGCTGAAGGCGGTCCTGTTTCAGGTCAGTACTGTGTCCCAGGGGTGGTGGCTAACAACTGCCCCAGGCAGCCACCAAGTGCTGCTGCTGCCTTCATGCTGTGGTACCATATTTGGTGGGAAGGTCAGTAGTTGTTCCTTTGCCTCCTTTCCCTCTCCTGTTCAGCCATTCTTGGACTCGGGGCTACCTAGGTTGCCACCTCTTGCTTGTAGCTCTGATGTGGTGGAGGTTAACTTCCCCCTGTGGATCTGGTGGAAATAATAGTAGAGGAAAGTGAATGGCAGTTTTCTGTGTGGAGGATGTCATACTGAGGTTGGGTGCAATTAATTATCCTTTTTATTTTTTTTTGCCACTTGGTGCTTGAAGAAACTGTCAACTTAATTTGCCAGTCTGATCACCTACACAGTCATGGTTGTGGCATTTTGAGGGGAATGCTATTAGCAACATTTAGCTCTTTTGCATGGTGCTTTCTCAGTAGATCTAAAGGCACTTTGCGAAGGAGATCAAGGGTTGTTATTCCCATTTTGTAGCTGGGGGAGCAATGCAGAGGAAGTCACTTTTCTTCCCTCTGGATTACCGAGCAGATGAAAAGTCAGGAATAAAACAGATTCCCTGAACTGCTGGCCTATGCTCTATGCAGAGAAGGGCCTGTGTATACTAAGCTTGTAATTTCATGTCACTGAAAATCACCTTTCCTTAGCTATCAGAAAATAGACCCTCTTCCCCCCTGGCTGTCAACACTAACTGCAATTTTGGGTGCTCATTTTCCTAAATTGAGTTTTGGTCATATGGTATGGAGGTACATGGGAATCTGGAGCCACTGGTTTATCTGTGTCAGCTGTAGTGACACAAATTAATGACCTAGGTCATGATGAAATTACTGTGATAATCTAGTCTGAACTCTTATCCAGCAGCTCTCATGTACTCTGCACAGATCCTAATGTTCTGGACTTGAAGTAGAACAGCTCTCAACAAATTTAGACTAAGCAGTGGGAATCTAGGCAGTGAAGATTTGCTGTATGAATCTGATAGTTTCCTTCTCTCAGGATGCTGTTCCTTCCCATTTCAACTCACTTGAGATTTAACTTCTAATGAGTTCTCCAAACTCTTCTTCAATCTGTTTTCATCAGAGGATGAGCTCCTTCTGGTTTTCTCTTAATCCACTTTCACATAAATTGGAAGTTCTTGATTCCTATTTTAATCCAGATGAAGGAAGAGCAGTAGGAGCTGTCTCTGAGAGGAGATAATGGCCTTTCAAGGAACAGTCAGAGAAACTCCAGCATTGTTCCGTGGCCTCATTTAATTACTTCCTGAAGGGGAAAGAGAAGGCAATTTTATTTCTCTGTGCTGAGTTATCTCACCTGTCCATCTGAACTCTTACTTGCTACAGACAATATGTTTCTTGTAGACCCTGATTTGGAAAGTGATACTGTTGGTTTTGCATATGGTCCCTGTTAAAAAACAAAACCCCAAACAATCAAATAAACCCCAAACCACTCCAACGGCTTTCCCCCATTATGTTGCCGGAGGTGAAAGGCTGTTATATTTCTTTCTTCCAGTGAAATTTTCATGTTAGAGTTTTTATCAGTAGCAGTTTCTGATTTAACTTAAGTCATTTACACAGATGCCTGCTCTGAGTGGCTGCCTTAGTCCTGCCATGAGGTCTAGGAGGTGTGACCTGCAGGGATTAGTGTAAGGTGTCAGGGACTGTTCCTGGAGTGTTTGTGAAGTCATTCTGCAGAAATGTGAGACAGTGACACCATCCTGGGAAGAAGACAAGACCCGAGTTGACCTTTACCTTCCCAGATAGCTTTGTTGGCAGGTGTCAAGAGGACAAGCAATCCATCTATCCATGAAGGACAGATGACATGCTGTCTCAGGGACTGTGACTTTTTTGCCTATCAGAGGAGCCATTTATATGAATTAATGTAATAGCATTAAACAAGGGGGCCTGGGACCCCAGCTCAAAAGAGAAGCATGCACTAGAGAGTGGCTTTTCAGAGTTAGTGTAAGCTCTGGTCTAGCAGAGAAGTCCCTGAGAACCTGATGGGTTCATACGATAGAAGGCCATCAGAGGGGCAGCTCTGCAAGGTATCAGGGAGGGTAGCAACATTCTGAGTTCAGAGCAAATGCAGGGAAATTCATTTTACCAAACAGCCAAATTCTGGATTTAAAAACAATCCGACCAGAACTGATCCAAGATAAAAAAAACAAGCTTACTGTGTGTTGAGCGAGTTTAGCCTCCTCCTGAGTCATGCAGTACTGCATAAAGCACCTTTGGATGAGTGGCCAGTAGATGTGCTTTTCACATATGGGGTTGCAGAGCACAGATCACATTTGTTTCCCACTTACTAAAAGGAGGAGAAACTGTGGTTTGAATAGTACTGCCACAGGGCTGTGGGAGCAGATGCTGGGGAAAGGCTAGGCAGACTTTATGTCACACAGTACAGGTATAGGTGTGGTTTTTTTTCATTTGTTTTGTTTTAAATCTGCAGTGGGAGCAGTAACTACAGCATCACTTCAATGCATTTCTAGCTTCTAACAGATCAGAGTGCAAGCAAACTTTCCAAGTAAAATACGGGCTTATGCTTTTCTAAAGGAGATAAGGAGACAGGCAGAATCTAAAGTATCCTTGACAAGAGGTCCTCAAGCACATTTCTGTTGTGGCTAAATAGAAGCAGCTGACCTTGGTGAAAGAGGGGTAGCTCTTTCAAATAAGAAGGGACTTGTCTGTTGCTAGCCGTGTGGCTTGTTTCTTATTTACCTCATGTCAGGATAAACTATGATGATAAAAGAACTTGCTACTCTAGCTGTTGTAAGCACTGTGAACCAAGTTCACCCTCTGTTTGGCTTCAGTGAAAACAGCAGATTTAAAGCTGGGAGGAATCTGGACTGGTATGTGCTTACAGCTGTCCTGGCAGATGGACTGCTGACAGATGAGGCCCCTCAGGCCCATGCCTGGATGTCAGCACTTAGTGCTGCTAGCTTTTCACCTGGAGCCAGCCCTGGTGCTGAGCAGGCACTGGTGCTCCCAGTATTGGGCCTTTTGAGTGGGCAATGCTGCTCTCAGGAGTAGATGCACACCAGCTAACTGGGAGCAATGGCCATCCTTTCCCCTTGCCAGCTCCTCCCAAGTGGTGATGTTGAGCTCTTCTGGTTATTCAAGGAGCCTGGGGCTTGGTGCTGCATCCCATGCAAGTAAGAGCTGTGGCTCTGGTCTCCTGGTTTTTGTTAGGCTGTGGAAAATTTCTTCCAGCTCTCATAGTTTGGTGTGTTTTTTTTCTGTCTCTTTATTGTTCATCTCACCAAACAGAGCTTCCAGAGGTGGCTGCCTTTGCAGCTCTGGTGTGTTGAACATGTCCAAGTGGACTGCCTGCTACTTTACCTCTTTTGTGCTCCATGTAAAGGCATGTTGTTAAAGTGAAATGTGCTAAGACTTACCTTTTGTGCCTCTGTGTTTCTTCCCATCAGATAAGCAAGCCAACCAGGTCGTACCCTCATAAGTACCACCACCTGAGCACTATGCTGCTCAGCTTTTATCCTAATGTGATAAAACCATCAATATTTAATGCAGAAATTCTGCTCATGTTATCTTTGCTCTACCTGTCTTCCCTCCTGAATTAGTCTCTTCTCTACCTCATCTGCTTGGTCATGTTGGCTTCATGCTTCTATCTTTTCCTCCTTTAATAAAGATAACTGTGCTACAGTGCTGGTGACGAAGAATATGCCAGGAACAATGCAGTGACTCTGCAGGAGTAAATAAGCACCCAGCTGTCTGCTTCTAAGATATCAGGAGTACTTCTTTAAGAGCCTGAAGTATTTTGGGGTTTGATTATGGTTAGTTTTGATAACGCATAGTACTTTTTTCTTTCTGAAGTGGGGTTGTGGAGGGAAAATGTGTGATTTGGCAGCTTTTCACAGATGGGACCCTGTTAGCTGACACCACTGGAGGTGGGCAGAGCTCTGAATAATGCAGATCTGTAGCAAATGGACTACATGTGAGCAATAACTGCCTGCTTGGCAGCCAGGCTCCTGGGGCTGGATGGGCTGTGTGCTGCAGAGCAGGGCTGCACGCAGGACGGTGCAGCGTGTCAGACTCCTGCCTGCTGCTCAGCACCATGGCAGCATCAGCAGCTGCATGCCTTATCTCAGCACTGGCTCTGGTACCTTTCCTGCAGGAACATCTTCATTTTCTATAATTAGCAAGTCCTTGGCATAACTGTCTTCCTTGCTCTTTTTGCGTCCTGACAAGTGGAGCGGTGCTAGACACAGGAGCGAGCACAGTCTGTAGGAGTCAAAGCTGATGACAGCTTCAGTAGGTCATTCCGTTTTGTGGTGGGCAGCTGGTGCTGGCTTTCCCTTGAGGTGATGGAAAAAATAATAGGCTCAGGGGCCTGATTATCCCATCTTTTGTATGGTACAGAGCAGCAGAAAAAGGCATAGCAGATGTGACATCTCTGCTGGCTGTCAGTAAGTTGTAGGCAGAGGTCTTGGAGTAGGAGAGCAGCAGTTTCCCTGATGCATAGCACCCAGAGGAGAGGCTGGGTGTGACCCTGCTCTGGGGCTGCACCGCTCCCTCTACATCACTGTGGCAGCTGCTTGCAGCTCTGTGGTGTTGTAGGATGACAGACAGGTAGGTTGTGTCTGGTAGTCCCTGCTGTCTTGGAGGACTCCTCAGAGGGGGGTTCTCAGCTTTCTTAAGGAGGCTGAAATCTCCCTCATACACCTAGTCTGGAATGTGATGCCTTGTGCGGTACTGTATCTGCTGAGCACTGTGCTGGGAATTGACCCAGAAAGGGTCATTACCCCCTAGAAATGGGCCATGACTGCTCTCAATGGGGTATTTTTCCCTTGGGATGCAGGCTGGGGAGTTTGATGGAGTGCCAGTTTTGCAGAAAAGTCTTAAGGAAAAATACACAGCAACAACAAAACTTTGCTAAAGACACCTCCCTTCCAATTTTGTTTGGGGAGGGATATGATTTTTAAGGGAATTGCTGCATAGTGTAGCAGCCCACTCCCTGGAGGGTGCATCTAATGGAATTGAAGGGTATCTCTATCTTGTTCTGGGCGGTGAGAGCTTCCTCGAACCACTGCCCAGAATACTTGTGAGACACCCTATAATTCAATTAGAAGTACCCTCCAGGGAACATATAATTATATCATATCTATGAAACGTAATGACAGCCCCCTCGTATCACATGGTGAGCAACTCTCTGCTGTTGCCCAGAACCTTTCACCGGTAAGGAACTAATCTGCTTAGTGCAGATTGAGCTCGCTGGTCTGCAGAGCTCACCCGCCTGCCGCTGAAGGGAATCCCTGCCAGTGGAATAAACCTGTTAGCAGCACGTCTGCTCTGCCACCCCACAGCCTCCTTCCACCCTCCAGCTGGGTCTGCTGTCCTCTGCCTTGCTGTCTGCTCTGACCAGTTTGCTCTCCGAAATTTGCCAGGGAATCTGACAGATGGGAAGTTTCCCTTAACCTTTTCTTTTTCCTTTTGTTGGGCAGTAACAGTCTGAAATAGCAAGTATGCTGAAGGGATTCAGTGGCAGAACAGGCAAGGCGTCCTATCTTCCTGCCCCAGCTTGTGAATTTTGATAGGGGTTGGTATGCTTTGGGTGAAAGGAGTAATTATTGTGCCTAATTATGGACTCACCCAGTCCCCTCCAGCATTTGAGATAGTTTAAGGCTGGAATTGAGGAACACCAAACATGACAAACATGGAAGGGATTTCCATGGGATACTGCAATTTCAATTTACTCACACTAGCTTAAATCAATCTCCAGAAAACAAATCAATCTCCAGAAAACTAGAGAGAAGGGGCCTCAGAGTGACTTTGTGTAGCCTAAAGAAATTAAGTGCTGGAATTTTGTGTTGGAGAATCCTCTGGGAAACAGCACCAGCTGCCTCATGATCAAGAGATACCCCTAGTCTGTTCAGGTCTGGTGGATGTATTGTATGAGGTCTTCTGGCAAGGCTGTATTGCTCCAACCCTCTGTGGTTCAGCTGCTCCAGATGGCTCTCCTAGGTTTGCCCACTCACACAATTAATTAATCCCATCTACCTGCCATGAGATTGTACTTGCTGTCAATGCTGTCACATCACTGACTGTCAATCCCAAAGCGTCATTTTGCCTTCGAATAACTGGAGCTGTGAGTAAGCTGGATGCCTCTGGAATATGAGATGAAAGCAGTGAAGAGGGTTGGGAAGGCACTGTTAGGAAATCATGATGGAAGCAAGTGATGTTTGCTCCTGTTTGAGGCAGAAGAATGTTGCGCTGACCTTGAAGGCAGCTGATCCAAATCCCACTGTATGTCCTTGTCTGGTGTTTCAGGGGTGAATCACCAAATATGGAGCAGAGGACTATTTAATTGGAGTTCTTCCCTCCTTGGGGATAATTATACAGGGAATCACTGGCCAGCAGGGCCGTTATGGGGTTATGTTCAGGGTTTGAGGAGCTTAGGTGTAGATAGCTGAGTACCCTGAGGAAGGGCAGATGGGGAGTAAGGTGGTTGGAATGGTGAAGATAAATGTATTCTCACTCAGTGGGGATGTCTTGGAAATGGATTCAGATTGATCTCTGATCTCCCATGCCACTAACTGATAGGAGAAGAAACTTTCAGCCTTGTTGAGGTGAGCCAAGAAAAGGAGGGGCTGTTCTGTTTCTTTCTTTTCCCTGCTACTTTTTCTGCTCAGACCCCCCAAAAACTGTAGCAATTTGGAGCCTACTTTCTCCCACTGCCTATTCCTTATGAACACTTCAGATCACACTGGGAAGCCATCTGCTCTTTTTCAGGCATCACTGCCTTTAACTTAGCATAGTGCAGAGTGAAGAAAGAAGCAGTTTTCCTGCCAGTGTACATCTTCCCCTCCCCTCTTGGCATCCAGATACCTGTAATGATGGTCCCTAGCTCTGAAGGTTGCTGCAAAGTGAGATATAGCATGAAAAAAAATTTGAACCATTATGTAGCCCCTGATGGCTCTCAAGCACTGAATCTTTGTTTAGAACAGGGATGGGAGGTAGGCAAGCAGTTGTGGCAGGCCCATCTCTGGCTGTCAGGGGTTATGTTTTCACTACAGCTCTGGAGTAACTCACTGCTCATCTGCATTTGTACAAGGAAATCATTGTGGGATAACACTTTGGTTTTCTATTCTTAGGGATCTCTCTTTTACTGGCTGACTCATGCTTAACTTACTTAGAATCATAGAATCATTTGAGTTGGAAGGAACCCTTAAAGACCATCTAGCCCAACTCCCCTGCAATGAACAGGGACGCCCACAGCTACATCAGGTGCTCAGAGCCCCTCCAGCCTGACCTTCAGTGTCTCCAGGGATGGGGCACCCATCACCTCTCTGGGTAAGCTGTGCCAGTGCATCACCACCCTTTCTGTAGAAGTCTTCCTTATCCAGTCTAAATCTCCCCTCTTTTAGTTGGAAACTATTTCCCCATATCCTATCATATCAGACCCTTCTAAAGAGTCTGTCCCCATCTTTTTTACAGACCCTTTTAGATACTGTAAGGCCTCTCTCAGATGCTCCTGGAGCCTTTTCTTCTCCAGGCTGAAGAACCCTAGCTCTCTCAGCCTGCCCTTGTAGGAGAGATGTTCCATCCTTTGGATCATTTCTGTGGCCCCCCTCTGGATGCACTTCAACAGGTCTGTGACTCTCCTGTAATGCAGACTCTGCATCTGGATGCAGTACTCCAGATGTGCCTTGCCAATGCAGAGCAGAGTAGCAGACCATCTCCCTTGATGTGCTGGCCATGTTTCTTTAGTTGCAGTGCAGGATTGATGCAGTTACCTTTAGAAACAGCTAAAGAGCAGACAGCCTTGGGGCTAACAGTTTTGGATGCAGTGCCTGGACTGTGAGGAGGCACACGTTGCTCTTATGACATGTGTGGTGACTGCCAGAAGGGTGATCGGGGAGCAGTCACATGGAGCTCAGTGCAGATGGGGCTGTCAGCAGAGATGCTGGTGGACCTTGTGTCATGCCGTGTCCCACTGGCCTGGGCTGCAGTAATGTGCTGGAGGCCGTCTTCTCTGAGGAGGCCGCTGGGAGTTGAATGTCAGCTGCTGCTGGAGGGCTGCTGCAGGGCTGTGGGGTTTACTGGAGCCCTGCCATTTATAGTACCTAACCCTGTAGCAACTGCAGAAATATTTATCTGTGTAGTGTGTTTGCAACCACTGGGCACACTGTTCACTCTTTCTGTCACACACACTACGTATGTTGTGTCCAAGGCAAGGGGAGGAAAGTGGTAGGGCCACTGTCTTCCCTGCTTGTGCTGCCCATCTGGAGAGCGCTAGTGTCCTTAAAAATGTGACCAGTCTAAGTATCCTTGTGCAGGGAGCCCAGGTGGGGTCTGGGGAGCTGTCAGTGGCTGCAGGGTGCAGGCCAGGGGCCAGCTGGCGGCCAACAGCTCTGCAGGCAGGAGCTGTGCTGTGGGAAAGCTGCTCCCTTCAGGCAACTCCAACCAAATCAGGATTGAAGTGGTGTATTGACTTATCAGTAGTGTGTAATTAACCATAAATCAGTGAACTCTATAAGGAAAACTGATATCAGCAATGCAGTGGATAAACCACAATAGTGGGCACCTATGCATTGCTGATATTCAACTACGGATTACTTAACAGCCTTCTATAAATGAATCCCCCCATGGTGGTTTTACCTCGGCTGTTTTCCCCAGGATAGGCTCTGTATGCCCTCACCAGACCTGCTGGTCACCTTGGGCATGAGTCAGCAGCGTAGCACATGCTCAGCATTAGCACTGTACATATGCACTGCTGACCTGGGATCCCTGTAAAAAGAGAAGCACCTGCAGCCCTCCTGGGGGACGCCATAGAAGGTCTTCCCAGGCTAACTGCTCCTGGAGAGAGGGGTGTCTGCACTGAGCTGGAATTTCCCATCCAAAATAATTTTTTGTGCCATTTTTTCTTTTTTGCATCTGGAACAGGTGAGATGCTAAGCGTCTCAGCTGTTGGTTATTAGGCGTGTTGCAGAGCTCCCCAGGAGAGAACAGCCAGTGCTGGAGCATATATCATTAGGAAAAAGGTGGAAAAAGCAGGATTACATTAGAGTAATAGTTTATGGGTTTTCTTCTTCTTTTTTTTTGATGCTAATGATAAGGAGGGCAAAAGTGATATCTCTTTGAGATCTCAAATACTGTGTATTTCATGCAGAGTAACACAACAGCCAGCCTGGATGTCTTTCAACCCTAATGTCTGGTTGAATTTCTTCTTCTTTTTCCTGTTAACATTCAATTTTAAATAGAGTAGACCTCAGAGGGCCTGAGCTGAAGCCTGTTACGTGTGATAGAAAGGCTCCTGCCTTTGGAGCGGGTGGAGGGATTGCATTAACCGTGTCACTGCTGGCATTTGCTGTTCCATTGACAAGGACAGTGTTCACCCAGCACAGAACATTTTGATGTCATTTTGATGTGATGGGATGGAAGAACAGTAGCCATGCAGTTGTGGCAGCTTATATAAAGCACCCCTGCCCAGGCATCCATGTGCCACGAGGGTACATCAGTAAATAGCCTTGAAACTAGGACAATTTTAACCAAGATCTGCCAAGACAGGAGTGCAAGCAAGCACTGAAAATATTTAAGTCCTATGCTGGGTGGAAGAGCTTTCTTTTTCCTAGCTGAGAGGGTGTGAAGATTTCACAGGCCCAGAGGATGAGCATGTGAAATTATTCTTGGGAACTTCAATTTTTCGGGTGGTATTTCTTTGTGAGAAAATGAATTAAAAAAAGCAGTTTAAGCACCTTCAGTTGCATGATATTTGTGTTTCTTCCCATAACTTGGAAGTACAAGAAGAAGTAATGAGAAGATGTGGTAACTGGTAATAGCTGCAATTAGGGACCTTTCCTGCAATTGTCCCTACTTCCCCTGGGTTTCAGTGAAAGCAGAAAATCTGCGGCTCTTTCATAGGCTTTATTTTATTTTTTTGCCTAGGTGAAGATCAGGAGATTTCCTCTGAAGTCTGGTGCTTCAGTCTTTGGAGGGGTTAAATCTCCATGATCAGGGTTGGAAATGTGACATGGGAGATTAGATCTAGAATCCCATTTTGCTGGTGCACTGATGACAGGATCTTATCAGCCTGCCACTCTTATTTGATTACTAACACTGCTACTGCAGAAACTGAAAGGGAGAGATGGGAAGTGGCTATTGATTGGCAATCAATAGGACCTGAGGTGCTTTCATCAACCCTAGAAGACAGCACATTCACCTGCTAATTGCAGCCTGCAAATCTCAGAGGGGATGCTCTGGGCGCTGGTATTGGCATGGCTGCTTGTCGTGCTATCAGGCCTATGCTAGAGAGATCAGTCTTGAAATTAGCGCTTTTGGCACTGTCCCTATGAACTGTGCCATTCGGTGACAGCCACCCACACTCCAGCCTAAGGTTAGCAGCACTGACTGAATTCATCAAACGTACTCTGGGAGGAGAAAGAACAACTTGGTATTGTATGGTGGGGCAGACTGCGCTTACTGTTTGAATACTGATTCTTCATTAAACAATAGAGGCTTGTGCAGTTGGGAATAAGAGCAAGCATCCATGCTCTTGAAAGAAGCTGAATGGAAATTCATTTTTTCCTTTTTTTTTTTTTTATGTATACTTCTCTATTATCTTCTATCTCCTCTCCTTCTCTGACCCTCCTTCATTTCTTGATTCACTTGTGATTTCACTGCCGACTGCATCTTTGCTTCATATGCTTTAAAATCCTTTGCAGAGAGGAGCCAGGATTGGCAAGCAATGCAAATACAAGGAAAGCTGAGGGTTCCATACATAATGTTAGCATCACCTCCACCATGGGTATATTAAGAGGTTATAAAGGGCAGTCTCTTTTACAGCCCCCTGCATTCAACGTGTTGCTGTGGATACAGACTCAGGCACAGATGGTCTTTAAGTGGCCAGTGACTGGAAGGCGAGTGCCAGGGGAGACCCTCTGCCTTCCCCTGAACTAGAGGTGATGCTGGCAAGGGCCAAGATCCCTCCTGCCATCCCTCGTTAACCTTGCAGAGCATGGTGTGCTGCAGCCTTACACAGGGCCATTAGTGGCAAATTGGGATGTCACTGGGCCCAGTTAAATGGTCTTTTAATGCTTGGTATGCATCAGCATGACAGATATTTGATGGTGTTTTTAGTATTGGGCAGGGATCGTCGCTTTGTTCTGCACTGGCAGTTGCTGAACTGTGTTCAGCCATGGGAACAGCACGGAATGGAGACTTTAGATGCAACTGAGTTTCTGATGTAGGTGTTCATGAATGCCGTGTGTTCCAACCACTCCTGATCTTCTCATTCCTTTTGACTGTTAGGATTCCTCCATGCCTGCACAGACTTTTTGAAGCAGGAGCTGGGGCAGGATGCTTACCATAGTTGAGAGCCCTTCTGAAATAGTGAAATAGGCTGTGACCATCTCTGGGGTTGGTCCTCAGCCCCACAGATTACTGGCTGGAGCTGCCTGGGGCAAACATAATGTTTTTGCACTGAATCCAGCCCTGGGATGGAGAGCCTTCTTTCTTTTCTTGTGTTCCCCATTTAAGCCCATGAGAGACTATTTTAAAAAATCTCGTTAAGAGAATGCTCCATTTGCATGATTAAGTCCTAGAAGTCAATAATGCCGAGCAGAACATTAATTTTGCCTGCAGTGTGTATAGTTATAAAGTGATATTTAATTACACAATTACAAACTGTTTATCTGATAATCAAATGTACTCTCAGCGTCTTCTACACACAGAGCTTCATATGTGAAACATCTTGTTGTATTTTTGCAGTCTGTTGTACTTCCACCAATTTAATTACCCCGATCCTGCCACATGACCTATACCTAATTCTCTCTTAATTTTACTGAGCCACTGATGTTCATCAGGAGATACTCCCTTTGCCTTGTTTGAGTTACACTGGCATGAACCAGGCAAAATAGAATAAGGAGCTTGTCTTTAGTGCAGGGGTTGTCAGACTTCCTCAGTCTGTGGCCCCTTCATAATATTCTAGGGGGATACATAAGCCCCTTTGAAAAAGCCTCACTGAGTTTGCTTTATGGTATGTAATGATCTTGTTGTTTTTGTTTTTTTTTTTTTTGCAGTAGCCTTTCATGAATCCCTTAGGAGCAGCCTGCAGTCTGTCATCAAAACGGCAGGCTGAAAACCACCACTTCTAGACTTTTTAGGCTAAACGTTCCTTTCCAAGTCAGTGAGTGTGTGTTGTACCATTCACTGTCCATTAGCACTCCATTTTAAAGGATGAAGTATTTAACTTCAGAGCTATTCTAGCTGCAAAACTTAGGTGGCCTAAATATGCCTGCAGTGTTTCTCTCTTATTATGTGCTGTTATATTTAAATTCTAGTAGGTTGTGTAACAGCAGTGTACTACACTCTTTTCTCATGAATGACTCTGTGAAGTTCTGCCTGCAATATCTGAAACAATTCCTTCTACTGAGAGGTATTGCACTTACAGAAATAATATGGCTTTGTATTATTTAAATAAGAAGTTGTGGTTATGTTGGTAGTGTCCATACCACAAATGAAGAGAGAACTGTGGGTAGATGTCTCTGTTGTACCATGGAACAAAATTAATTGCCATCGTCGTGTTCTCTGTAATGTTACCATTCTATTTTATTGAGGTAGTACATATGTCAGAGCACTAAGCTAAGAATACAGATTTAAGTATCTCTTTCTGTACCAAAATCAAGTCATGCTTTTTAGGGGGTTTATTTTTCAGTTAGCTCCATATAAACATATTTCTATTGGTTTACTTTTGCCATTGTGAACTATGTACCTTTCTTAGTGCAAGCAAATAATAGGATCATAAAAGATTCTGAGTTGGAAGGGATCCACAAGGACCATCGTGTCTAACTTCTGGCTCCTCGCAGTACTACCCAAAATCCAAACCCTATATCCTAGAGTATTGTCCAAATGGTTCTTGAACTCTGTGCTGCTCTCCAGGAAGCTCATGGTGGCTTTGGCTTCTGCCACCACAACAGGGGGAAGTTTATGGTCATTGTTACAACATGATTTTTTTGTTGTTGTTGAGATGAAGATGTGCTGGAAGCTGTGGAAAACTTGAAAAGAAACAAAGGTAGAGGGCCGTACTGCTGGTGTGTGGGTTTGTGGTCATGCACTGAGCACACACAGGCTGCTCTCAAAACCAGGCTGGGCCAGTTGTATTTTTATTGACTAAGGGATTGTCAGCAGATGTTAGTTAAAGTCTGTTAAATCCTTGTGTGGCTGATCTCGTTCCCTTATGCCTTATGCTAGCCTAATTGCCTTTGCAGGAAGATTAAGCTGAACTGAACTGAGGTCATGTTCCTTCAGAGTGAGAGTGTTCACATGGGGTTTTCTCATACCTTAACTCCACACTCCTAATTAACACAGCTGGTCTTTCTGGAGCGTCCCCAGGAAGGTGAATGCTTCCCAGTGTTGCTGGGCTGCAGCTTCCTTATGTGATGTCTGCAGCACATGCTTATCCTCATGCTGAATCTGGAAGACAAGGGGAACAGAAGTATTCTTAAAGTCCTTAAAAAAAATTGGCAAATGCCACCTGGAGCATCTGGCCTGAGGCTTTGTCCTGGGACACCTGTAAACACCTCTGAGTATTGGCATCTGTGAAAGTGGCTGGCTGTGAAAACCATGGGGGACCCAGTGCAGGTACAGCTTAGAGTTAGCTCATCCTGACACGGGTCTGTCTTGCTGTGATGAACAAATACTAGGGCAACATGCACCTTCATTAGCAAAAACAGAAATCCCTCCTTTATGTCTTCATTTGCTGTAACTGAGTAGACTAGTATTAGATTGTGTTTTATACTGTGGTTTTGGTGTATGCTTTCCATTGGGATTTTTTTCCCAGCACTGATAGAGTTGTGCTTCTTTTCCAGTTTTGGACATATGATGAAATAGGATTTGTCCCTGTACCATGTTGCAGTTCATAGTGGAGTTGCATATATAGTGTGGGCAAGCTGGCTTCCTCTTCTTGACCTGCCTCTGATTTGCTGTACCCCCAAGGGAAAGTTGCGTTGCTGTTCCTTGCACAGTGACAGTAAGACAGCAGCCATTATGCTTTATAACCCTACATTATCATGGGGGGTCTCTTGCCCTGGATCTGGTCCCAAAATTCGTACTTATACTCAAGATAGAGTATCTTGATTGTTATGGCCCACTCGAGAACTGAGCATCTTTTCCTTCTGGGGACCAAGTAGATTCTTCAAATACATCCATTGAGCTGTACCTGACTAAAATGACGTGCTGCATTATGCCTCCGGGTCTAATGTATTTATTTGTATGTTAGAAGCACAGAAGAACATTTGCTTTCAGATTGAAGGAATGATCTTCTAGATTTTACTTCTAGGGCACTAGAAGTCAAAGGAAAATACACTGAGATACCTTCTGGTTTATGTAGTAGTGCCAGACTTCACTGTGTAATTACAGGACCTTTATTATGTGGGAATGCAGAAAACACCTTGTCTGATTCTCAGATCCTGGACTGAGCTTGCAGAGGTGGTAGTTAAATTAAAAACGAGATCTTTTGACTTGAAAACTGAGCCTGTTCCATATGGAGGGAAACATAAGGACAAAAAAAAAAAAAGCCACCAACACCAATAAAATGACTGAAAAACAAATTACAGAGTTCTTCTAGTGCTAACTGTGCTCTGAGAAGCTAAATATGTCTCCCTCAAACATTGAAAGCATCTAATTAGAAAAGCCAGGCAGTCACTAAGGAGGCCACCAAACATCTCCAAGCAAGACACATGCATCTCACTGGTAGTGTTTGCAAGGTCATCCCTTTTCTATCTTTTCTGCTCCCCACCCCCAAAACTGACATAGCAGGGAGCATCTGCCATCCATTTCCCCCTGCCAGGCAATGACAGGAAAGGTGCGCTGGGAAGATGAGAAACATGACTGATGGCAGCATAGCCTTGCTGAATTATTGCGTCCTGTGTGGGGAGCAGAGATTTGCTTTTGGGATGCTGAACTGTAATTCATCCATCCCTTTCTTTTAAAGGTGAACTGGAAAGCTTTGCACACAGGAGAGAATTAACCAGGCTTTTTTATTTTTATTTTTTCTTCCAAAGGTTTGTAAGCTTTAAGCTCAGATGTATTTACTTATTGAAAAGAAGGATTGGGAATCACTTTATTTCTTCTCTATCAAAGCCATTGATTTTTGGTAG
This sequence comes from Odontophorus gujanensis, assembly GCA_013399175.1. Classification (NCBI taxonomy): domain Eukaryota; kingdom Metazoa; phylum Chordata; class Aves; order Galliformes; family Odontophoridae; genus Odontophorus; species Odontophorus gujanensis. The sequence goes on along the minus strand of VXAB01009781.1, from coordinate 42,790 downwards.
TTGCTCTTGTCTGGTCAAGAGCAGACGCTAAATGGGTGTCAGAAGGGGATGCTGTATGCTGGTGTTGTTCTGCCCAAATACCATGTGTTCACTCCTGCTCTGGAGGTGTAGCTGTCCTGCAGTGAAGCTGCTGTCACATCTCATTTGAGAGACGTAGGTTAGTGGGCATGGTGGTGATGGGTCAGCAGTTGGACTAGATTATTTTAGTGGTGTTTTCCAAACTTAATGATTCTATGATTCATTGAGATGGGATGGGTGCTGGTTTTTGCAATCCCAGTACAGGTCTTTAGATCTATTTTATCTGGAGACATTATGGAATTACTAGCAGGTTATGCACATACAGAAAACCTGTTTCTATGTTAACAGAAAATGTGAATATGTCTGTCTGTGTGAGATTTGGGGTAAATAGTAGCATTTTAACTGAACTCTAGGCTTGTGTTAGAGTAATTCTAGGGTAACTGATGTTCATCATCAATTCTGTCGGTATGAAAAATCCCAAGCAATGACAGGGTTCTTTGAGTGTCTCAACCCCATTGTGATGCTAGTTCACATAGTCACCTCCCCTGGGTCTGGAGGCAGAAGAGCAGGGATTTGCCTTGGGTTCATCTTGAACCATTTGTGCACCCTAGACAGTGGGGAGAGCACAAAATCCTGGCATAGGTAAGGAGTTAAGCAGCCAGTGAAAAGCACCTTTTAAAAACAAAGGTTGCATTTGAAAGGATGTTTAGAAAGCTCAAGGCCTGCCTGGTGGTCATGGTGGAGTTTGGTTATGACCCTGGTGTTAGCCTCTCTTGGAGAATGTTCAGAGTAACCAGTCTCACCATGGTTTACTTTGGGTTTTAAACTTCCATTTGACAGGAAGATAATTTTTGCTCTGTATGACAGTGTCTCAGCACTGTAGTGTCTCCTGGCTGCTTATAGGGATGCTAGCTCTGTGTAGATGGGGAATGGCAGTAATGATGCCATTTCTGAATTCTGATGGGGCCCTCTGGTTTGTACAAGGGCTTGTGGGTCATGGTGGTCGTTAGTACATTGATAACCCTAGGAGATGACTGCAGGGAGAAGAAACAGAGTATGAAGCAGGCTATGAGGAAGCGGGTGGGATATGGGTAGCCAGAAGTTGTGCATATGCAAATCAGCATTGTCTGATTGGTTTCACTGAGTGTGCAGCCATGAGGAGGGAGCCTGCCTTGCAGTCTGCATTGTAGGAGTGACTGTGCACTTTTAGTATTCTTACTGACCTAACACCCTGTTTTGTAGATGAAACTCTAAGGCAAGGTATCAGTTTTGTGAGGTTGAACCATGATGCCCTGAAGAGGAGAGAACAGGACTAAAGCTTCCAGGGCTTTTCTATGCTACAAACCCTTCCCTTCATTTTCAATCACTAGGAAGGAGGAGGAAAGTTTTCTCTCACTTCTTAGATGAAAAAAAATTGCAGTGTCATTACACTACATGTGCCATTTGTCCAGGGAGAAGTTTGGTGAGCGTACACAAGGGGTTTACCTGAGTACTGCAGATGGTGGGGATCTGGGCAGGGAGCGTGGTTCCTGAGGAGTTTCAGTGTCTTGGTGAGTGATTTCTGCTTGTAAGAAGTGCTGTGCTCATCCGTAAATTCCAGTGCAAGAGCGATGGTGTGGACTTGCAAGGGCTCTGTGAAAGGAGGAAAGAAGCCACAAATCCTGTGGAGTGCCAGCTCTCAGGCAGAAAAACCTGACCTCACATTCTTCCTTTGAACATCTCTGGATCACAGGGACTCTTGTTCAGCTCTGCTGGACCCAAGCATAAGGCTCCCACAGAGGACTTTGTACATTACCTATGCTTGCAGAGCACGCGTATGTGGTGGCATGGGGACCATTCATCTTCTCACAGAGCCATCTGTGGTAGAGCAGGCAGTGAAGTGACTAGGCAGGAGTGAGAGAGCTTTAGTTTATTGGCTATTGTCCTGGTCTGAGGTGTGGTGATGGGAGTCAGGTGGTAGAAATGCTCGGGCATGGCTGGATCTTGACTCCTTGTCTTCAGCATCTCCTTACCCATGCAGGTGCCCTTCCACTCAAGTATTTTACAAACTAAGAGCCCAGAGCTCCCTCTGTTTGACTTTTCTGTCCTGTGGGAGTGTTGTGTGAGCGTGGGCTGACATTTCTCCTTTCAGGGAATGAATTGCTCACTGCTATTTGGGGTGATCTGTCCCAGAGAACAGCATCTCCCCATGAGTCTGCCTGGGCTTTATTGAAGCACAGCCTGGCTCCAAGGCTCCCCCAGATCTTTCTGTCTCTTTGTTTTTATTGCAGTAATAAATCTCACAGGATCTCTCTAGCTGGAAGGGTGGGAGGGATGGAGAGAGGAGATTTCCTGTCTAGTGCATTGCAGGCTTTTATTGACTGTCAGGAGCAGCATTAAATCTGCAGCGGGAGGTGTGCCCAGCATTGGTGAGCAGAGCACCTCCAGCAGCTGAGGCTGGGTAGGAGATGAGAGGGAGCTGTAATGGCTCTGTCCTGTGGCTGCAGTCAATCTTGAGGGTGGGACTGCCACAAAAAACTTCTTTCTCTGCTTCCCTCGACATGCTTGCTGGTTCATACTACTTGTAAGGTCCTTTGCAAGCTTCTCTATATAATCCATATTCTCCAGGGCTTTCCAGCTGGAGATTGCTCTGGGTTTTGTCATCCTGGTGTTTGGGTCTGTCTGTCTTGCTGCTGCTATTGCAGAGCTGGGGATCCAGACTGGCTGCTACAGAACTGGTGTGTTTCAAGACAGAACTGGGTGTGCATTCTCAGTGTAACTGAGCAAGGTGGGTCATCTGCTTCTCCAGGGCTAGGCTTAGTGTGCCTTCGATGGAAGAAGAGACAGTCCTGAAATGTTCTGGCTAACATCGATGCCATGTGTGGTTGCCTGGCTTTCTGGGATGTTTCCAGACAGCTGCTTCGCTATAGCCAATATTCTTCATCTCCAGCCCCCGAACCCAAACTAGCTTTGTATTTGAGCTTACTCGTTTTTGCCTGCTACAAATTTCTTAGCTGTGTTTCTCTACAGCAGTGTATGTGTGTGGTGGAGGGGCTGGTGGGTGGGTGGCACATTCCCTGCACAACCCAGCAGGGTCACCTCGAGAGCATTGCACTCCAGCTGGGGCAGCTCAGGCTGCAGCTGTCAAAAATACTGGGGCTGTTGGGATGACCATGAAATCACAGCTCTAGTCCTGCTCCAGGGGGCAATTAAATGCTAGAATGGATAGCCTGCAGCACTCATACAACAATAGATTGGATGAGTGTCAGGAATGGTGAAGGTAAAAAAAATAAAAATAAATAAAATCACAGATAAATAAGATCTGAGCGTCAGCATCAACGGTCCTTCCCAGCAGCTGTCAGAGGGAGCATGCTGTATGGTTGTGTAGTAAGCACTTAATACGTACCAAAACACTGCAAATAGCATTTGAAATACTTAAGAATAGCTTTTTCCACAAAAGCTATTAAGCAGTAAATCTACCAGGATTCTTTTTGCTTATCTGCCCCGTTTATCATATTTAAATGCAGAGCTGCAGTGTAATATTTGCACTTCTTAACTTTAGCATACACACGCGTAGCTACATCCCACTCTGATTTTAATTTCAGAGATGCTTTCTCCTACTCCTCAGAACAAGTATGACACAGGATGTATGTCACCTGGATTCCTCTAGCTTGCGAAGAATGACAATGCCTCTTCACTTTTATGTTTCCCTCAGCACAGCAAAACTGTGTCAACAAACTCAAGTACAGGAATCCTTATAGCTAGCAGCACCCTGCTGTTAGAGAAAGGCTAGGGTGTTGTCCTCAGATGTTGGTAATTCATAAAACCTCTAGCCTGCCATCCAGGTCAGACAGAGGTCTACCTCTTTCTTGGATCTCTGAATGATGTCACCTTCCCCCTCTGTTAGTCCTGCAACCTAGATATGAATTTCCACTTATTTGCTTCCATAAGCCCTTCCCTGCTCTGTTTTAAAGGGAGAGCAAATGTCGACTCAGCATGTGGCCTCTTCAGTAATGACAACTGCTTTTTTCTTTGGTATTCAAATGAGGCAAAATATTGCTCTAGCAAAAGGGCTCTCTGTCACTTAAGCTGGAATACTCAGCTTTTATAAATTGTGGCATGAAAGGTATTGTGTGGTTTGATTCTTATCCTTCTGGTTCCAACTGCCCTCAATAACCACCTTAAGGAACCCTTCAGGACACGGTTCTGCAGCCATAATGAAGCATCCTTGTGGTCTGGCTCACCATCCTTGAACACAGGAGACTCACACATAGGTCTGTGTCTCCTCTCTTGTTTCTTGTGCTACACGGATAAATCCTGGACCGTGAGGCCTGTTTGCTGTCTCCATACCTGGAGGGGACATTTCTGCATCTCTTGTGTAGTTTAGATGCTTATAGTAATTTAGCTAGAAGCAGGAGTATCTTTTCACATTAGATTTCAGCACACTGACTGTGTTCTTGGCCAGGTTCTGGCAATTTGTTGGCAAGAGAAAATGAGAAGAGGTGGGGGGGAAGATGTAAAAAATAAAAAAAAAATCTGATTTTTAACAGTGTTCTAAAACTGGTGATGCTACAAAAATGGACATGGATCTCAGCTCAGTGAAAACAGTTCTCACATCCTTAATTCATAGCCTGTCTCATCTGAACACTGGGGCCAAATGGCTTGGCAGGGGAGGTGATTGAAAGCGTCTCTACTACAGCATGCACAACGTAGTGCTCTACAGTTTTGAGGTCAAGTTGGGTAAGCAAAGGGTTTTCTTCTCCAACTAGCCAGCTCTCAAATTAGCCTTGCTGCTCATCCTCTGTTGGCTCTGGTGTTTATGGAGGAGAATACCACTGCTCTGCTGTGGTAGCTGACCAACAACAGTGCCTGTTATTGCCTGCTTTAAATTGGAAGAGGTTTCTCTTTTTCCTGGCACCGGCCCATCTTCCAACAGCTGCAGCCGATGCAGTGAGCTGTGCTACAGGGGGGGGCAGACAAGGCAAGGTGATAGGCAAGCTCACTTTGTGGAGTGTGGTAAGGATGGCCAACATCTACAAACTTCAAGAGATTATATATCTGGAGAGGAGAGTTCTCCTTTTGCTGTTCCAAGGTAAGCTCTTGTACAGCTGAGAAATATGGGTGTAACATGATCTAAAAGATACTCTATGCCATGTCATCTTGGCCTTAGACAGAACCACGTGCATCCATGTCATTTCTGACAGATGTTTTCCTAGCCGTTCTTATAGGTCTCTTGGTGCTGAGATATTTACAATATCCCTAGTCAATCTCTTGTAGGCCTTCACTGTCCTAACCCCTAAAAACATGATAGTAATTCTTAAATTGATCTTGCTCTAACTCTAGCCTCATATCTGAGGATGTGGCAAATATGTTTTTCCCACATCCACTCTTCCTTCTTTATGGATAAATCTTTTGCATTCTCAAATACTATGCCTGAAAGTTGCAATTCCCATCATATATTCTTCTAGTCTATAGGGTAATCGTGGTTTCTTTAACCTTTCCTCAAGTAAACCAGCCCTTCAGTTCTCTCTTGCTCTTCTGTGAACTCTTTCAATTTGTTGTGTTAAGAAGCCTGAGTTGGACTTCACACTCCAGCTGGGGTCTTTTCAGTGTAAGGTGGTATGAAAAACTGCAGTGGTCCCAGGACAACTGGTCTGTGCCTATCTCTGCCATCTGCTCTAGGTCCTGTCAGCCCACACACAGGCACCGGAGGAGATCGTTCTTTCCAACCCTTATTTTTGCCTCTTTTCCTAGTCAATTAAAATAGAGTCTTGTCTATCTCTGCAGTTATTAGTGCAGTCAGCAAAACTTTCCATTTAAAACTGAAGGCATGCTCCCTGTGTCTGCTTTCCTGCTCTCATGCCTTCCTTACAGCTTTGTGCTGCTGTTAAGTCCTCCATGTCCTCTCTTCTGGCCACATGATGCACTGCAGGACATCTGCTTTCATGTCAGTGTTCACTCATGCTGCACGCAAACCCTCATGCCTAAGTACCATTCTTATCCCATACTTGCCTATGAGACCACGTATCATACTTTGTATGCACTTTGTACTATGCACTCTATTTGAATTCAACCTGAACTGAGCTGCCAAAGAGATGCTGCTGGGCTGGGCAAGGGATGTTTGAACAGCTCTCCAGAAATCTTAGGTGGAAAGGAGCCAGGAGTCTTCTCCTTTAAGTCACCTAGCAAGGTGGTAGGCTGGCTTTTTTCTGAAGGAGTCTCTACTGGTGGCAGGTCTGGCTCTGGTATCGTGGAATGTGGATGAGTAGGTGGCTGAAGAGAATGAGGAGAGAGTGATGACTGTTAGGAGAGGAGCTGGGGAGGAGAGATTTTCAAAACAAATGGATTAGATCTGCCTGTGTTCTGACAGAGGAAAGAGAATATTGAAAAGGGATAGGGAGGACAGGTAAGGTGAGTACTGTCAGATAGTGTCACTAGGATAGCAAATTAGTGTGGATGGGGCTGCAGCAGAATGAGTTGAATCTGCTGGGAGCTTCTTCTCCAGTGCACAAAGCCTTCGCTTCTATTTGCAAACAATATTTGTATGAATTAAATATTCTTGGAATAAGAATAGACTCAGTTGTACAGATTAGGATGGAAGATTTCCACAGGCTTCAAGGTATGAGCTGTGTGCTGTTCAGGGCTGGGAGAAAGTGAAGACCATTTGAGACCTCTAAGGCAGATAGGCACACTGCAGGCACCATGCCAAAAGGAGCTGGAGCTGTTGACTGCTGAGATGTAGAGGTAGAACAACAGGTCACCTTCTTGATGGGACAGATGTCCGTTGTGCTATTATGGGATGCAGGGTGAGGACAGGGCCAGTCCCCCACTTTCTGGGAACTAAATCCTAGCTAGCTTTTTCTCTTAGAAAATGCAGGTACAACTGGGAGTGACAATGGCTGATGAAGAGGTAGAGTGCCTACAGTGCCTTTTCTCTCTGTCATTTTGAAGATCTCAGGGGGGACTTCTAGGAGATGTTACTTTAACAACAAATCTGAGATCTCAAAATCATTTCCACTCTCTGAGACATAGGAAAGCACACAAAGCATCATTGTGGCTATATACAGGGCTGCTTCCATGACTATCTTCTAAAATGTCACTCTTAGAGATTGGTTTAATGTTTGCCTTACATAGCAGTTTTAGAATTACTTATTTTTACCAACATGCCTTTGTTATGCTCAGCATGTCTATAGCCTCTTCAAAGCTTGCTCTTTTTCCTGGTATGTCACAGTTATTTATCATATGTGAGATGGACCCTATGCTGGCCATCAGCTATCATCTGCCTCCATAATGAGTCTGAGTAGGATCCAGCAACTTAAAGATGAAAATTCCTTAAGTCTGCACTCAGTCCTCTAAGTCACCCAGGCTCTGGAAGTTCTGAACACAGTCCATTGTCCTAGGTGTTGTGGTGAGCTCTTAACATGGTCAGTCCTGTTGTATGGCAGCAGTGATGGGACCGGTCCTTGGGTCCAGGACAGACCACGCATTTCTGAGATTTGGATGCACCCACTCAAACTGTTCTGTGCAGAAGAGAGACAGTGATGCCACTGAAGCAGATCGTTGGCACTAGCTGAGAGATGCTCTTTTCTCCCTTGGGAAATCAGGCTTGGTTCTCAGAAGTTTTGTGGTAACATTCAGCATTGCTCCCAGTTCGCTGTTGCAAACCTGAGAGCTTCCCTGCCTCCTGGAGGTGTGTTAATTACAGCACAGATACACGTATGATGCTTAGGCCACCAGCACTGTGGAGAATGCAGTGGGAAAGGGATTTCAGTCACTGGCAGGAAGCTGCAGAGTTAGAAACACCCTTTTTAGTTTTAATCTTTGTAACTTGAAATGGAACCTTTCATTCCTCTCTGAAATATCTTCACTGGCCATTGAGCAAAGGAGCCCTCCCACATCCACTGCTTTTTGTGTAGAGCGGTTTTTGTACCGAGACATCTCCTGTGCCTGCTTTCCTCAATGGACACTGATGTGACATGCAGAGCTGAGCTGTCAGAGCTCAGGGCTGTTTTTTTTTTTTCTCCTCCCTGTGATGAGCTGTGACACTCAGCTTCCCAGCTCCACAGGCCACTTCTCGACGCTTTTGTTAACGTGGCATTGTGAATGCAGCAGAAGGCCAGGAGCAAGGCACGGTGGCTGGAGGTTTGCCCAGGGCAGGGGGCATTGTGCACAATAGCATTTTTCAGCTTTACATGAGGGATCGGTAAGGTAGCATTGCAGAATATTTCTGTTCCCTTCTGCTCTTTCTTCCCCAGTTCTTCTGGACATTTTTTTTTTCCTTGTTATTCTGCACCATCCCAGCCATTTTCTTTTCCCTCTGCTCCTCTTCTGTCTGGCTCAGGAGAGCATTTTGTGGGTGGATCGTAGGCTCTTTGGGGCAGATTTACATCCCTTGGTAATGCAAATGAGGCACCGCGTTACTGGTGAGCAGCATAAATGAAATGATCCCAGCAGGCTTATTTCCATGGAACAGAATAACATTGGAAATGATAAAGGAGCAAAAGAGGTATAAGTAGAGCTTCTTTGTTAAACCTTGTTCAACAGTAATTTCAACAAACAAATGCTCACCTGTGCCCCATGCTAGGACCAGCTGTGCCCTCAGCAGTTATGCTAAAAGGGGTGTTTGCATGGCTTTGGCCATGTGTGGATTTTTCTCCCCATTAAAGATGGGGCAATTTATGCTCTGTATGTTCAGTTCTGCAGACCATCCTCAGACTCCTTTGAGGAGTGCACTGGCACAATTGGTCCAGCAGGCAGAATGTGTTATTTCTTAGGGGAGACATTGCTGGAGGTGAGGTGAGGGTTGGAAGGGAGATCTTGAACCTGTTGGTCTCAGCGATCCCAGCCATGCATCAGTCCTGAAGCTGCAGTGAGCAGGAGGGAGCGTTGTGTTTTGCACTCACTAGAAGTTCAAACCTCTGTGTTTTGCTTTCCTTGGGCTGCAGGCATGATCAGAAGGTGCTGGCGGTGCCATGGTTGGTGGGAAGCATGTGAAGTGTGGTCCTTGGGAACCCCTTGGCTTTGGCAGAACAAGAGGGAGAAGGATGTGAAGCCAGGGGTGGGAATGGGTGAAGGAGCAGGCTGCAGGGCCAGCTCCCCTGTGCTGCATTGGTCCAATACCAGAGAAAAGAAACCCACCTTTTATTTTATTTATTTATTTATTTATTAGGTATTTTGGTTGAATAATAGGCAAAATCCTTTTTTTTTCCTTCCCGAAACTCCATGCATTTCAACTGTGCTCCAGATGCTGTAATACTGAACATTCATTGCAGAATATCGGTTCTCGTCTAGCACATGCCAGGGCAGGGAAACTGACTGGAAATCCTCAGAGAGATTACCCTGCTCTCACAAACAGTGGAGCATGGAATAGAATAACTTTAAATATTACTGCAAATTTAACCTTAACTGTGTCTTTGTTGCTGGTGGGAGGTGCTGCTGCAACACTGCCAACAAGTTGAAATACTCTCAGACTTCCTAGTTGTATAAAGCAGCAATGGAAAGGACAAAGCAGATGCTTTGAGCTGCTCTTGTGCAGACTGGTGGGATGTCTGTACCATGAGGCAGCCAGCCTATCCTGGCAATAGTTTGAATAATATGACAGATTTAGGGGGGAAGAAAAAATAAAAAGAAAATGACTCCTTATAGTGGTCGCTGCTTTTTCTCCACGTTACAGCAAAAAATAGCTGTTTAAAAAAAAAAAAAAAAGGCAAAACTCCCCTTGTAGAATTTTCTGCTTTTTTTTTTTTTTTATTTTTCCACAATAGAGGGAAAAAAAAATAGCTGTAGTCATTCCAGAGGGAAGATTTTAAGTTGTTGGTACAGCATTTGAGGGTTTTCTTCAGATAGGTTTCCGGAGCAGGTAAAACCCTCTGCTGGCAAACATGCTGTGCATAAAAGCAGAGCTGGATTCACTTTGCAACACCAGCAGTGCTAGCAGTAAATGTACACAGATATTAGGGTGCTTGGAGATCTCCAAAGACACTTGGCTTTGTAGTGCTGCAATTATGTCGAAAGTATTGCTGAATCTGGAAAAAAGTCATCTCTAAATTAGATTTGTTGCTGCAGCCCCACTGCCAGTTGCGGGACTTGTGCTGTGTCTGCAGAACAGAGAGCTAACTTTGGCTTTAGCCTCAGTGCACCTTCGGCTGTGATCTGTGGTCACTCCAAGACTTTCTGGTGGGTGTTTGTTGGTAAAGCAGGACTGCAATGCTGTGGCCAGCCTTTCTGCTCCACACCCATGTGTACTGGTGGGGCTCATTGCTAGCTTTTTCAGGCCACCGCAGGACTGGGCCATTTGAGCTCTCTGCAGGTTTTCCCAGCAGCAGAGTGGGGGCGCGCTCAGGTCTTGGCTGAAAAGCATTGGCAGATCTGCATGTCAAAGTGCACAAGAGTCTGCCTGTGCTGTTGTAACAACAAATCATAGCCTTTGTGTATTCATGTGAATTTCATGAGACATAGAAATATTTTCCCCCATGCCTGTGTACCCTAACTGTGCTAGAAATCCAACCAGGTATGCAGTTATGTGAAAGTATTATGCAACGTGTGCTACAGAAGAGCATAGCACGCTCTGTTTTGCAGCAGTTGAGAGGTTTTTCCAAAGCACTTAGCAGCAGAACTGGTGCAGACATGCCTACAGCCATGGCTGTACAATTCCTGCATCTCTTTTGGACACAACAACCTCAGCTGGTCACTGTGACTATAGTGCATGATCCTATTTTTCCCTAGATCAAAGAATTTTATGGATTTACTGATAGTGCTGGTTGAAATATAGCCAGACCTGTACTTCTTGGGATATTTTCTCAGCAGCACTGAAGTATCTGTTACCTTTGTGTCTTGCCTATGTGGGGAAAAGATGGTGATGAAGTCCCTACCTCCCTTGAACTTTGAATATGCATGTATTTATAGATTCTTTCTTTCTGTGCTGTTTTTCTCCAAGGTTTAATTCAACTGGTTGGCTTTAAGCAGCAGGTTTGTAGACTATACGCTGTACATTCAAAAATGGTGATACAGCCTTTGGGAATGAGACCCTATCCTTGCTGTTGTGAAAGGTGAAGGCAGAGCTGAGTGTGGTACGTACAGGGCACTGAGAGCTGTCTTTCAGAATGAGACCCTTCAGATTGTTCAGTGAGAGAAGTGAAAAACCAAAGAAAAACAGAAGGTGACTGCAAGGGGTTTCTTTTCTGTGTTCAACCAAACTGACCTTGAGGTTTCTAAGCTCGGGGCTCTCAGGGATACTGGAAGGATAACCTCTCCTCCCTCAACACAGTTATTGTGCTTTTGGGATGAGTGCTGATGACCCTGTTCTGCTTTGGCAGGGATGAATCACGTCTGCAATATGTCACGCTGCAAAAAACAGTGAAGGAGGAAAGAAAGGACCCCTCATAGCCGGTCCTGATTCCTCCTTTCCCTTCAAAAACAAGTGGGGAACCTACTGCAGACCTTTGTTTGGACACTTCATCCTGAGTAAAAGCAACACAGTGCAATGCCTCTTCAAGGGACGTTATGTCTCCTGTTATTCATGAGTTGCAAGGGTTAAGGAGATTAGCTGTTTCAGTGGATTAGTAAGGGGCTGCGAGATATGTTCATCTCAGTGTAGCTAGCTGTCTTGTGAGTGGATGTGTTGAGCATCTAAAAATAATTCAATTATTTGTGCAAAATATCTGTCAGTCTGGTTTCCCTCAGGCAGATGTTCACTCCTGTGGCATTGCTCTCACAGCACAAGGTCCCACCCAAGGAGAGATGGGAACTTCTGATGGATGTAGAGCATCAAGATACCAGCTCCCCTCGCTTCCTTTTCCCAAGCATTGTTTCCAAGGGTGGGTTTCCCTTTTCCCTAGACCTTGACCACCCAACTACTGTCTATCCCCTGATGTTGATGGCAGGAACTGGATGTAGAGCCTGGGCAGGGCCTCCAATGGCAGTCCTTCCCATGAAGCCTGGTGCTGGCCCCACACCAACAGGGCTCCCTGGGGGATGAGGCTGGTGGGTTGGAGAGGATCCCTGTTTATACATTGTTGTGTCTCTGCTTGCTGCTGGGGTCATTTGTCTTTGGAAATAACTGCACCCAGACACATAGTATTAGTTTTCTCCACTGCCAGTGCAATAAAAATCAGTGGCCCTGGGCGGTGTGAAATGAAGCCTTGGCTATAGATTCTCCACCTGTTTCAATATATGAAAAATAATAAAATTTTTATAGAACCCTAAAGCATCTCTGAGGCATGGGAGAACATTTCAGTATTCTGTGCTGGCGTTACTCCTGCCCACGCACTGTTGCTTGAGCTGGAGGTCCCCAGGGTGGCTGCTCAGGGTTAAAGTCACTCCACGCTGAGGGGAAGGGAGCAGCACATAGGGAAAGGGTTGGAAAAGCAGGAGTTTGGATTCTTTCCCATTTTTTCTTTTTTTTCACTGAGCTCCTGAGCAGACTGGCAGGTCACTTACCTTGTCTCATTTCTGCTGTTTGTAAAATGGGAACACGTTTCACCTCACAAGGCTGTTGCAAAGCTTAATTAAGATTTGCAAAGTGCTTTGGTGCTGTATAAATGCCAGTCACTTTAATTAATAAAATGAAACGGCTGTGCACTCTTGGCTTCTTTGTTTACCTGGGTGCGAGCAAGAAGCATCTAGCAGTATGATGTGCAGTAGAACTGATATTCCACACAGCTGTGTTTTATAAATGTCCTATTTTCCTGAAGGCATCTTGAGATGCCTTACCAATCTGCTCCAAACTGGGCATCACCCTTGGAAACCAGGAATAAGCTCTATTAAGCCAATCTTAAGTCTTTTCAAGCCCTATAAGGTGCGGCTGAGGGAACTGGGATTGTTTAGTCTGGAGAAGAGGAGGCTCGGGGGAGACCTCATCACTCTTTACAATGACCTGAAAGGAGGTTATGGAGTGGTGGGGGTCTGCCTCTTTTTCCAAGGTAATAGCAATAGGATGAGAGGTAATGGCCTTAGGATGCACAAAGGAGTGATTCAGGTTGGATGTTAAGAAAAACAAGTTCTCCAGAAGAGTGGTTAGGCACTGGAATGGGCTGTCTATGGAGGTGATGGAGTCACTGTCTCTGAAGGTGTTCAATAAATGTGAAGATGTGGCACTGAGAGTTATGGTTAGCAGACATGGTGGGGATAGGCTGATGGTGGAACTAGTTGACCTTAGTGGTCTTCTTTGACCTTAATGATTCTATAATTTTAAGCCACACGGACTGCCTGTGGGTATTGGTCAGGAAGGGACCAGTGGTACCCCAATACAGAGCAAACCAGCTGAGGCTGTGCTAAGGGTAACTCCCAGTTTGCTCCTTCATAGCAGGCCTCAGTGGAGTACAGGGAGCTGGGCAGCTCCAGACCCTGAGGAGCGGGATGTGAAAACAACCAAAGTGTCCCCTGCAAATGGCTTTGCTTTCCCTTTTTGCTAGTTTTCCCTGACTATATTTAAGGAAGGATTTTAGCAGCCGTGTCATCTGCATCTTTATAGAAAAAGCTTATTTCACATTCATGAGAGCTAAAAATGTCCAGGAGGGAGAAACCAACAAAAGGATTGTGGAAGGATTCTATTTTTCTTCCAAATGCTTCATGCTCCAGAGAGCCTTCTCAGCTCTGTCCCTTACTGCCTGGCCCAGCCAGGTCTTAGCAGTCCCTGTGCCCAGTGCTGTGCAACCCAGAGGTGCTTTGCGCTGCAGTGACGCAATGTCACTTGCTGATCCAACATGAGCAACCCAGCAGCTCCGCTTTTCTAACTGTTCTGGTCCCACATCTGAGTATCTATACTTTAAAATAAGGAATCAGAGTGTGAGATCTGTGTTCTCTTGAGTTTTCAGTATGTTGGACATCTGAAGAACACACCTTGTCTGTCTCTGTGGTGCTCTGCTGTCTAGGAGACTGAAGACAGGGTTGTTCAAGTGGAGCCCTCTTCTCCCAGTGCCTCTGCTTCTCAGGCACTAGGTGAGCATCAGGACAAAGGACACACTTCAGTCCTTTCTTCCTCACAGTGCAAAGCTTTTTTTGTTGCTTTCAAATTAGAAGAACGTGTGCAGGAGGAGACGTGGTTTGGTTATCTGTGACCTTTTTAAAAGCTTCCAAATGAACAACAGTGAGAGGGAGGAAGATTCTGCAAGAGTGCATCCTTTCTCCACCAGTGGAAGTACTACAGGCTGTCACAGCAGCACATCCTCCTGTGGAGGGAGACCGTGTAGGCAGGCAGGAGATCCTGTGCCTCCCACTGAGGATGGTGTTTCAGCACGTAATATTGGTACACTCTGCTGGCGTGTGTAGTTCTGTGTATCCCCACACCTATCATTTTTGTACTATAGAGAAGTGCTACCTTTATCTGGGAGTCGGCACCACAGGGCTGAGTAGGCGTATGTATAGATGACTGCTTTTTTGAGCTGCCAAGGGTGCGTACGTGCAGCACGTTGGGGTGCTGCTACTTGAACACCACATGCAGCTCTCTCTTTTCCCACCCAGCCCTCTAGGCAGGACCATAGGAGTTTGCTGATGATTTGCCAGCACTCATCTCTGCGCTGGACTAAAGCTAACCTTTGGTGTCTGATTATCATTCCACGGTTCATGCTTTTAAGCAGAAATCCATATCATCTTTCTGCCCTTGCAGAATATGAATAACTCAAAGCACAGGCAGCAGTGAAGAATCAGGCTGGGCTGCTCACGGGCTCTCATATTGCTTCTTACTCATCCCGGTGTGACTCTGATATTATATCACAGCTTAATGTGTTGTCCAGAATGTAATGTGTTAGCATAGTAGCAAATACCAGAGAGAGTCACAGGATCATATTAAGTTCCCTGCCTCTGACATATTTGATTTCAGGAGTGAATTTACAGCAGAGGATGAAAATTTAGAGTCTAATTGCTAGTCTAATATGAATTTCCAAATATAAGTGGATCTTTAAAGAGTGATAGTGCTGGGATCAGGAATATGTTACTTTTTTTGTTTTATGTAGCCATTTCCACTGGAAGTGATCATGATATGCTTAAAAGGGCAATTAGCAGTCACATCTGGCACGGCTAGACCTTAAATAGCTTGCTGCTTTTTGCAAGTTTAGATGCCAACATTAGATTAGCTTTGCAGCTTCTTCATACATCAAGGAACAATTTGTTCATTAGTTATATTGTTTCATTAAACTTATATGTAAACCAAGGGTCTAGTTTCTCTACCGTGATTTGCACTATATTAAGGTTATCAGATTTTAACTCTTCTTTAATTAAACCACTGCAATTTCTTGTACGGACAGAAGTAAAGAACAAACCACTTGTTTGTTTGTCTGTGGGCATCGCTTTGTAACCCAGAAATAGTGTCTGTAATTCTGGTGAACATTTCCTTGAATCAATGTTATGAGACAAAGGAGTATGCTTTCCTGGTGACATGTCCATCAGTGAGAAAGTGATGGCTAGCATAGGATGCTGGCTGCCAGTCTGTGAAACCACAGGAGTCTGTCTGGGGGACCGTGCATGGAAAGTCAAGAGTCAAAAAGCCACACCATCATCAGTGATGAGGCAGAGTGCAGCCCACATTCTCTCAGAAATTTCCTTTTTCCCATGAGGTGCCAGCAACCTCGTTAGAGGACCAGTGATGTGTAGTTTCTCAGCCGTGATGGAAATGCAGAAGACGCCTTATTATGGCAAGACAAGCTGGTATCATGAGATGCAAGTACAGAGGTTCTGGGTTTTGTACTTACTGGGTAGTGCTGCTCTGGATGAAAAGAGCTGCTGGATATGGCTAAAGTCATGGCCATCATAAAGGCATGAGACATGCTGCTGGCTGCAGAGCAGTGAGTCCTGAGGGCGGCTTAAAGGATTTGATTAAAAGTGTAGCTGGAATTTTGAGTGTTTAAATGTGTTCAGAGCTCTTCAGAAAGTCTGAGACTGGAAATCTACTTCAGGAGCTCTGGCATTTGCCAGTGGACATGATGTACACACTGTGGAAACAGCACTAGTCTGCTCAGTCATTTTACCATCCAGAAGTGGAAATGCAGAGAGCAGCAGGAAGTTACAAAGCTAAAGAAGCTCCTTTGAAATCTCAGGAGTGGGGTTCAGTTCAGATGCTTGCAACAAAAGTTCAGAGAGTACTTCTTTCTTTTTTATTACCCAGAGCATTAGCTGGGAAACTAGAACGGAAAAAAAAAGAAAAAACATACAAACAAACAAAAAAGCAAACCACCCAAACAATTCACTCACTGACTGACTTCAGCATCTCAGAAATGCTGTGTGACCATTCCTGGTGAGAGCAAGGGGAAGGGCTGCTTACCTTTCCCCTGTGTGTGTCCAGATCCAAAATGCATAGCTTGCCTGGCATGCTGGTTGTGTAAGAAAATCTGGCTCCTTGTGGGGCCCTTCTTCGTCAAAGGTGGGGTGCCTTGCTTTACTTGGGAAGTCAAGAGCAGCACAACCCTGGGAATGGGATTATTTCTGTGATGCAGAAGTTGCTGGGATGCTGACTCACTGTGCATGCCAGAGGCACTGCTCTGCAATCCTGAGCATGGTGGGGGAGGGAAAACGAGCCACTGCAAAGATTGGTGGAGAGATAAGGTCACCTAGTGCCTCCAGTCACCAAATCAAAGGAGCTGGGACTTTCAGTGCATCGTTTCCCCACGTGGAGAAGAAAGCAGCAAAAACCTTTCCATATTACCCTCAGAGAGACTGTGGGTTTAGCAGCCCTGGCTTCATTCCAATGTATGCTTTGTAACTACATATATCAGGAAGGAGACCAGTGAATTACTTGGTGTTTAGCCAGCCTGTCTTGATATGCTGAGTGTTGCACTGAGTGAGATTAGCCCACCATATACTGTGCTCAGGCATATGTGAGGCATGTGGCACAACATCCTGACATATCTCTGCTTTGTTAGGCATTGGTGTCCTCCTTTCCAGTAAGAGCCACCTTCATCTCTAATCCCATGCTCAGAATCAATAACACTTTGTTGTGATACTTGTTAATTCTCCCCAGGCTGGAGCTGTAAATGTCGAGGCACTGGGACATCTCTGCCAGGCACAGCCTGTGCTGGGCACTGGAATGACTTCCCATAGGAGCAAGGGACATCTGCAGACATAATGCCTCCCTCACTAAATGCAAGGTACCTCTCTGCAGCTTGCTGTGCCTAACGTACCCTCACAGCAACCAGTACCTTGGAAAAGGAAAAATACTAAACCCTACCGAGGCCAAACTCTGTACTGCACACAGAGCCTGCCTTCTGTGTGCAGAGCCTGCAGGGAGGATGAGTGATAACAAAACACACGTGACAAGCATTAGTCACGTTGCTTAATGAACAGCTAGAAGGCACTCGGAGACTGCGGACTCGGGATAGATGAAGGCTGTTCATGTGGATTTTCTGGCCCTGAAGTTAAAGAAACACAAAAAAACCTTGTTCTTACAAGATTTCAGGGTAGATTTTTCTATCAGAAAGTTGCATCTATTCAAGATAATCATGTAAGAGAGATAGTCAAAGGGAGCTGAAAATGAAGGGGGTGTGGGAATTCTTCTCTTGCCTTTGAAAATCATCCACCAGGATTGTAACAAGGGATTTCTCTGAGCAGATCATTTGGATGATTTGCCCATCATCTTCCTCTCTTCTTCCAGCCTCAGTTGTTGGCCTCATTCCTTCCCTGAGGCAATTATAATATCAGAACTAATTATTTGAAAAATATATATTACCAAACACTATAGGAAAAGTAGGTGGTATAAGTCTTTCCAGTGCAGTGGCACAGATGCTTGGATAGACCACCCCAGCCAACATGATGTTTGTTGCAGCTTACTTATTTTCTTTACAGACCCTTGTGTAGATCAGCTGCAGTGCTCTCTGTGTAGTTCATAGTGCTCTGCCTGGTGTTTTTCATGGCTCCTTTTGCGTGTTTCAAATCAGCCATCAAAAGAAACTGCAGGAGAGCCCAGTGCCTGGTACGAAGAGACAGACTTGGGTTCTCTGTCAGCACAGTGGGTCAAAAATAGTCTCAGGGAACTCTGTGAGTCTTGCACAGGAGAAGAAAGAGCAGGGCAGGTCACTGCTTGAAGAGTGACAGATGCTTTGCTGTTGTGACAGCAGCCCTTCTGCTGACCACATAGGAATGCTCTGCAAGCCACTGGTGCCCCACAGACCATGGTCTAAGAATTGCTGTCTGCCATATGGGTTTTTAATTACTTACCCCTTACGTTCTTTCAGTCACTGAAATATTTAGCATCTTCTTACCGCTCTGTGTTGGCTGTTCAAGATCCCGAGAGTGAATGGTTTGACTTTTCTGTCAGTGATTTTCAGACTTCATAATGAATAGGTCATATTTTTCTTTCAGAACAAGAGGGATAGGACGTCATTTTCCTTAATCTGCTGGTGAAAGTCCAGCTGGTTGTTTAATCTATCTCAGAACAGGGGTCACCAATCCTCTTTCCTCTGTGGACATGTCATTGAATCAGGTGAGCGGGGGGAAGGCATTCACTGTGTCTATCCAGAGAGACAGAATAAGGAGGTACAGCAACAACATTTAAGACTGAATGAGGTGTGTACCAGTGTGCTGATGTAATGCGTGCAGAACAATGAAACTAAGTTCTCGGCCAGAAGTGTTGCTTCTACAATCAGCTTGAACCTTATAGGCTGTTGCATGAGACCCAGACACAACATCAGCTTGGCACACTGATTGTATCAGTATTCTTGCAGTCTTCCCATCATATGCTTCCATTACAATTTTTTTTTGTGCTCTTTAGGGAATGGTTATTCCTTTGTAGAGTGGCATATCATGATGCTCATTTCTAGAGCACTTGACATCTTAGTACCCAACTAATTCACGGCTTTCACAGAATCATAGAATCACAGAGTGGTCTGAGTTGGAAGGAACCTTAAACATCATCTAGTTCTAACCCCTTTGCCATGGGAAGGATCGCCTACTAGATCAGTTTGCTCAAAGTGCTATCCAACCTGGTCTTGAACACCTCAGACATCCACAACTTTTCTGGGCAGCCTGTGCTAGCACCTCACCACTCTCTGAGTAAAGACTTTATTCTGAAATTATAATCTAAACCCCTCCTCTTTTAGTTTAAACACATAATTACTTGTCCCATCATTATGTTTCTTTAGAGGGAATCCCTTTTCAGCTTTCTTGAAGACTCCCCTTTGGCACTGGTAAGAATGGCTGAGGTTGACAGGGACCTCTGAAGCCACCTGGTCCAGCCCCTGCTTCAACCGAGCCACAGTTCTCAGTACCATTCAGGTGGTTTCTGGGTATTTATAGACACTGACAAGATCCCCAGAAGCCTTCTCCAGGCTGAATAGTCTCAGCAGTCTCCTGATACAGTCTGGGACAACACTAGCCATTGGCTAAGAGCATGTATTGGTGAAGTCTGAACTTCCTTTCTTTGTTTTTTTGCAAGTCAGCCTAGACCTTTTCCTAGGAAACCACCTTCCACATAGCCATGTGCCTGCTGAGCTTCTTCGCTTCCTGTGCTTTTTCCCTTTCTCTTGCATTACTGTCCATATTAAAAAATAAATAAATAAATAAAAGTCAGACAGCCTGCAATTGTAAAGTTCTGTATTTGGAACCGTGACAGAGCTCCACAAAAAAACAATTTTATACCTAGTTAGGGAATGAAAATACCAATTCAGAGAACACCCACTGGGAGTTCAAGAACAACCTGATGTGGAGAAGTTGAAGAAGGCTGTTTTTCACCTTTTAGCCCAGGTGGAAGCAAGTGGGCCTGTCTTAACTAATTGTTGCTAGCTGGGAGTGAAAAAGTGCTGTTGACCCCAGGTATCCCTTTCCCTGCTCTCTAGTGAACAGCGTAGAGGAGCTATAGCCACAGCACTTGCCCAAAGGTAAGAAACCTATGGCTGTGAAGAGCAAGCAGGAGTTGTGACTGCACAGTATCTCTGGTGGGCAGTTGGGATGCTAAAAGGATAAACCCTCTGTTTTACTCTTTAAATTCTGGGTGTCTGTGTTGTGACAACAGCTGTAAAAGGAGACGTGAAATGGTTTTAAAACTGTAGATGTAGATTGGAAAGGAATGTAGTCTATGATTTTTTCTCAGATTTGCAGGTAGCTCGTAGCCTGTGAGGGCCTCTGTGCTGCCCTGGCCATATTGGCAGCAGCCTCCCATCTAGCTGCTGATAACCAGCAGTGTAGCTCAGCATCACCCATAGTTATAGGTGATTGCGCTACAGATGCAGCCCCCAGCATGCAAACCTGAGAAAACCCTACCCATATGTAAATCTCAGTGCATATGTTTATTTTTGCCAAGAACTAAATTAAATAGAAATGAATGGCTTGCCAGGACTATAAAAATGTCAGGGCATCAGAAGAGCCCCATTCAGAAGAGCATCTGAAATACTGCATATATATTGGAGGGGATTAGAGCCAAATGAGAAGATACCAGACAGAGCAATAAACTGAGCTTTGTAGCCTGTTGTTTTCAGGGCTAATGAGAAAAAGGACTGCGGGTTCACCTTGCAACAAACAAGTTAATTGTGAGGACTGTGGCAGGCTACTCATGCGTATGCAGGAACGGGCGCAACTTCACTGTGCCTATGTGAGGTTGTTTTCTTCCTCACTGGGCTAAATGGACTGGGTCTATTCTGTGAGTTTGTGCTCAGCTTCTTCAGAAAGCAACCTCAAAGCAAGGGGTGGATTTCTGAGATGGGATGGGAAAGGAAATGAGCGTGGCTCACTAGTAGTAATGTGGATGACAGATCAAGCCCTCAAGAACATCTTCCAGGCTTTAAGCTTCTTCCTTTTGGAGGTTTAGGTGGTGCCCCTTTTAACCTGAGCAGTTAAAAAACAAAACCCAAAAGAACAAAAGCAAACTTTCCCCTTGCCTTCTAACCCCAAGGTTTAGCAGGCTGCCATCAGCAAATGTGGTGAGAGCCACATATTTGCCTACACTAAATCCTGTTTCCTATGCAGCCTGTAGATTTTCTGCTGTTCCTCTTTTAGCCTTTGTCTGATATTTTCTCCTCTTCCATCACAGAGGTATTTTTCATTCCCTTCCACAAAACAATATTTAACAGGGCTTTTCTGTCTATGCATTTTGGGTAATAAAGCGAGGCTCAGTTTAGGCATCTGCTCTTAGCTACCTTATGCAGAAAGTAGGATTTTATCCAAGACATGCACTGCAAATCTGTCACCTATGGTACCTCTGGCAGGCTGCTCTCCAGAGATGATCAAGACTCAGATGAGAGAATCACTTATGCGTGAGATGCAGGCCAGAGGTGCTTGTTAAGCGTGCTTTAACAGAAGCTTTGTCTCTATTTCATTCTCTAAAATCCAGAGTATTAACAAATAAGTAAAAGTGAAGTGTAATGATTTTATTATCCTTCTTTCCTCTCCTGTTGCCTGACCCGAATGTAATGGCAGCCTGTTAGGAGGGCGTAATCTACTACAGACTTCTCTTTGCAGCCAGCATGCCAGATTGTGTGCGCCTATTCATAAGATAAAATAACACAACCCCTTCACTCTATTTTTGGGCGTAGTCTTATTTTAAGAGCTCTCATAAAGCAAGCCAAATACAAGGCAAAGCTCTGGCTCTTCCTCACCCACATGCTATGATATTTCTTAAGAGTGATGAAGTAGTAGAGATGTATCTGTAAGTGGTTCAGAACCACAGCATGTTCTCCAGCTTTGTGTGCTGTAGTGCCTTGTTCTTTGAAGGTAGGTTTGAAAACACTCTTGTTATATACTTATAACTCTGATGGTCCTGGCTATGCTGAGTTTCTTTACAGCGGACAGCGTGTCCCTGCTCAGAGGTTTTCTTTCCTTTCTGTTGGAGTGGTACAATCATGGGAAGCTATGAACTTGTCTGCTTTGCAGGGTGAGAGTTTGACCCACTGAAATCTCTTGACTGTCTATTTGGAGGCATCAGACCTTTTCGGCATTCAAATATAATCTTTACATAACCTTTTCCATCCCTTAGCTATCATCTGCAGGAACCCTTGAGTGTGTTTGGAGGGTCTTCTCCCCACATGAGAGCTGGCAGCCAGGAGCTGTGCAGTGCCCAAACTGCTGTGCGCTGTGGGTGGGAACATCAACTGCTGCCTTCTTGAGTCAACTCCTTCTTGAGTCTCTGTCTGCAATAGCAGATGTGTGAAAGTGTGCAAGGCATTGGAACATGAGGAGGTTCTGTAAGAGACCGTATTGTTAGAAGTGGATGTGGCCATCCTAATCACAGCACGCTTGTATGCTCTGCTAAGCAAGATTCATAATTTATAACAAGCAGAGGTCTCTGTGTCTGTAGCTAGGTTTCAACAATCTTGACAGATCTACTGATAGCTGGTTTGCGAGAGTTGGGGATGCAGTAAGGGTGCTGAAAAGACTCACGATCTAAGCCAACCCCAGCCTTTGCTCAGGTTATGTGCCGTGTGTCACTGTCTTGGTGTTACACTGTGGGTACCCTCCTGCCAGCAGAAAGAGAAGGTCCATGGCAGTTGAGCTTTCACCTGCTGGCAGCTTTATCACCCTTGCAGCCAACTCCCTGCCTGCCTCAGTGCTGTTGGTCCTGTACCAGTTCTTCTAGGGAGCTGGGGGGCTTGCATAGAAACTGAGGGGAATGGGACTGGTGTTTAGGAAGCCTGCCCATGAGAGCATCCCTAAGGAAAAATCCTGGAAAGGGAGAGAGCACAAAGTGGGCAGGTTGTCTGAGGCCAGGTGTCTGAACTGCTTGGTGAGGTGGAAACCTGCCAGAATTATGTGCCTCACTGTGAAGCGTGAAAACAACCCACGTGCAAAGCCTGTGAGAGTAGCTTTGGGGCTAAAAAAAGGACTTACTGTTTTTTTTACGCATGCATACAGTATATATAGTAAAGCAAGATTTCCAATCTGTCTGGAAATTGAGTGCTTAGCAGTGTGGCTGAAAGAGGGCAGGCAGGACTGGTGTTGCTTTGGGGGACATGGTACTGCGCAACCTGTTCTATGTGTCCCTGCTGGAGGTGGGAACTGGATCTATTGGCCTTCAGAGTCGCTTCCAACCTCAGCCATTCTGTGACTGAGTGCTCTGTGGCATCTTCTCTGCTTCCATTCTCCTGGGTATGGCCTTTGGCTCTGCTCTGGTGGCTTACATGCTTTCAGTTCCTACAGTGTATCTGCAGTTTATAAACTCACTATGTAATGTCCTTGGTAGACTGAAGTGAGCTATTGCTATTTCAGAGAGAACTGGGACACCATTTTATCTTTCGGAAGGAATTTATGCCTAGTGGGACTGGAGTTGGGATCAGTCCTGGAGAGAACTGAGTAGGCTATTCTTGAGAGTTTGGCCTCAGTTACTACTATGCTCCATGTTTTCTTTCTTTCTAGTTATTTCTCAGTACTTTTTGTGTTTTGCTGTTTCCAGGTTGTATGATACTGCATAGCAGTTTAGGTGATTGTAGGGTAAACAATCTCTCTGTATCAGTAACTGGAACCTTACTGCCTTCCCTTTTGATGCAGCAGATGTTTCAGGCTGCATCTCATCTGAGTTATCTGAAGTCAGAGTGGTAGAAAGCTGAAAGATTTCTAGAAGCTGATGAGGATGCTGGCATGATTGCTTCCTTACTTTTAAATAAGAAGTTAATTAGCTATTTATGTTGTTGTAAACGGCGATGGCCTAAGGATATGAGAGTGGCAAAGTCTCTGGGGAGAGAAAATGTGAGCCCAGCTGATTGGTGTCAGTTCCCAGGAAAAGGCAATTTGAGTCAATGCGAACCTTTTTACAGGCTTGAAAAGAAATCCTAATTTTCAAACTGAGTACATCTTGGGCACAAATCCCTTATGCTCAGAACTCATACAGAAATATTAGTTGAGCTAGTAAAGCCTATTACCTTTCCTTAATAACCTTGCTTCTATTTATTTACACATTTCAAGCATTCTCTCTTCCATAATATTGAAGCATCTTGAAATGATAATGCATTTGTGTTTCTGATGTACTTTAGAGGCAAAGGAGTGCTTTTTCCATTTTACAAGCGGGGCAATGAAGTGGTTTTCTTGGAGCTATAAAGAAAGATGTTGTTAGAGGCAGAACAAGGAGCATGTAGAGGCATCTCCATAGGCTTTCATCTGAGTGAAGGTGTGCCTACAGACTCATCTGTCCATTTCACCCACTCAGAGCTGAGCTCTGACAGCCCAGGCTCCTCCTCTGGTCAAGGGGATGCTGCCATAGCTCCTCTCTTGCACCTTCAGCCCCTGCCCTGGGAAGGGCATACAGAGCATGGCCAGTGTTCTTGCATGGGTATTGGTATTTCATTTCCCTAAAATCCCTGAATGGTTTCAGCATCTTCATTTGTACTACTTGTTTTTGTGACACGTGTTGTTTAATATGCACCATGTTTCATCCTTAGCAGAAGGCATTTTCCATGGGATGGAGAGATGATTTTCTGCTACAGCTTGTGAAATACTTCATATTGTATTTCAGTGGGTTTGTAACAGGACATGAGCTTGTCTTAGCAGGAGAGATGTCACGGATGGGAAGTAACATATCTCTTGCACAAGCTGATTTTGTGTAGGCGATGGTGACTTCTTGCATTAGTTGAGGTGCGTCTTTGTGCTGAGCAAGTTTCTCTGAATTGGAGGGCATCTGAACTGAACCAGAAACAGGAAACTGTTTTTGTTTTTAACATTCAGAAATATGGACTTCCTGCCATGTCAGAGGAGCCTACCTGGGGCGTTGATTTTTTGGGGAGTGCTTGTTTTTGGCCAGGATTTTCAATAACAAGCTGCAATTAATTCTGAGAACTTTGGGTTTTGTTTCCAGTGCCAAATACTCAGATCTGGAGGGAGACTGGGTATTCCCTTTCCCCATGCCTTTCTCATCCATAAAGCTGAAAAAGTTAATGTTTACCTTTATTTTCTTATGAGTTGCTTCCATTTCTTCTTTGTCCTTTGATACGAAGTAGTGTTTGAGTACAAAGTGGTATATTGCTCTATAAATGAAATAAGCAGAAAATCTCCAAAGAAATCTATATTGTGGAAAAATACCGTATGTTTCTAATGGAAGCAGGGGCTTTGATTTTCCTGCAACGAGTAGCAATGAATTGGCTGAGCTGAGGCTAGCTATTTCTGAAGTTCTTTCCATGTTTTGCAGAAATAATCTATGGATCCCTAAACACCCGTCAGGCAAAGGACAGCCCCTGCTGATGTAATGCATAGAGCTGTGCACATCAAAGTGGGACTTTAGCCAGCATGTATCCATACCCTTATACACAGTGTAGGGGGATTGTTATGGCGAACAAGAGGCAGTACTTGGGTTTATTCTTATTTGAAAACCAGACTTACAAAATCTTTTATCCCAGATTTTCATCAACTGTGATGGTGTTCTTTGGGTTGGTTGTTTTGTTTGTTTGTTTGTTTGTTTGTTGTTGTTGTTGTTATTGGTTTTTGCTTTGTGTTCTTTCTTCCTCCCCTGCACTGGCACAGAGGACATCATCCATGAAATGCCAACCAGTGCCACTTCCCTCACTGACCTTAGCTGTCCTCAGGGCTCTGGCTCGGCTAGTTCCAGCACTGTATTTTATGAGCTATAGCAGAAGCCAGACTTTACCAAAAAGGATTTTTGTAGCATTTGTAGGCTGAAATGGGCTCTTTGATTTACCTCTATTTTAACATTTCTGCCTGTGGGTGATTGAGTTTAATTAAGGCCGACTAGTAAATATTTATCCTCATGACAGAAATAGATGCAGGTTTGTCTGTTAAAAATACTACGCAGCCTGCCTCCTTGGCTGCAGCTAACTGAACTGAGCACTCAAAAATGTTATTAATAACGGCGAGGAAAAAACCTGAAGCCTGACTGCCGCGAGCTTTCCCCATGCAGCCAAGAAGCATTGTGTCCATCCCCCCTTGCCCCCCCAGCAGCCCCTCCATGAAGCCCGTTGCCATGGAAACCTCATTAAATTTGCATCTTGCCAGGCCAGGGCTGCAGGGGCTGCAGCTGTATTTTTAGCCAGTGGTGGTTGTGTATAACGGGATGGGTGCTCAAAGCCTGGCCAGCAGGTAACTGACATGCCTTCTAGACTGCCTTGGTGCTCACCTGGTGGGAGCAGCACCTTGCTTGGAGTTACTGCTAGCCGAAAGACACATCCCTGCCATGGGGATGGGAAGCCTTTTGCAGCCCCTGTTGCTGACAGACCTGAGTGTGGGGCAGATGTGGTGCCCAGGGCCACTTCATGGCCAAACATTCCTTTTGGGCCATGGCATGGTTCTGTGTAGTGCTGGCAGCTTCCAATGACAGGGTCTGGTTAGATTAGGATGCACATAACAAATTTCACTTGACTTGAGCTAAACCTTAGTGCCTGGAGGGGCAGGAAGAAACTCATCTGAGCGCAGCTGAAGAACAGTACTGAACTTCTAGCTGTGAATATTTTGGGAATAAGGATGCAACTAAAAGGAGGAAACAGCTAGGTGGTACCATAGACGTTCAGTGCAAACCTAGTCCTGCCCAAATCTGTTTTAGAAAGGCTGAATTTGAGCCTATGTCCCTACTTGAGGAACTGCAATTTGCACTTACTGTATGAAAGAATTCAACATGTTCCCTCTTGGTCATTCCAAATTGGATTTACTGGCACTGGAAGGAAAGGGAGGGAGGAAAAAAGGGTTGTGATATCTGTCAGTGAGGATTTCTTGGCTCTAAACACGGGCCCCTCTCTCTCAGCAGTGCTAAATGCTCCATAAACCAGGTTTTATCCTGAATTACACCTGGGCAATCTTTCAGTCTTCAGCGGGCCTTCTCCTGACCAGCGGGACAGATGGTCTGGAGAGCCTTGCTTAGCCTGCAAAGCTGCTCTCATTTGTGCCGAGGCACGAGAAGGGAAGATACCAGCTTGATTGTAGACCAGTAACTTGTCGCTAATAAAAACCATCTCTATGAGAGTTTGATCTGGAACAGTAGGTCTAAAAATTAAAGCAGAGTCCAATGCTGCCGTCCTTCACAGTCACCCTCTATCAGGGCAGAGTTGTTTGATGCTCCCAGGGCTGCTGGGGACTTTTACTATCATTGCTTTTTAAAGAGATGGCAATGCCATTAGGAATGGAGGCTTTTTCCCTTTTTCTACAGATGCAGATTTCCAAATTTCTCCTTCTGTGGGAGGCACCAACTGGTAACTAAACATATAAAAAAAAAATAAAAAAGAAAGGAGAAAGAGATGATTTCCCATTTGCAGAAAATGGGATGTGCCCTGGATCTCTGTGGGCCTGACACAGCCAGCTTTTGCAGCTGCAGGCTGTTTCTGCTGTAGGCTGTCTCTAAGCCCTCAATAGGGAGTTATTTTCAAGGCCAGTTCTGCAGGCCCTGCTTAACAGTAGGGCAATGAAGAAGCCAGAGCCCATGGCTGGCAGGGCTGACAGGTTCTGCTCTACTGCTGCTGTACAACCAGGAAACACAGCTCTCCTTCAACTCTGTCAGACTAGGGCAAGACATTTTGCCCAAACAGCCTCATTTCTCCTGCTGTAGATCACGACTTTGGGTCTTGCACAGTCGGAGTGGAGTGAAAGTTGGCCACTCAAGCTGTTTCAGAAAGCCCTCAGTGGTCTCCTTCTGTCTCTTGCTTTGTTCCCATTTCTGAATTAAAGCACCCCAAGACAGTGAACTCCCACCAAGGAGAAGCAGGGATCCAGAGGGTCCACAGCACTTATCCTGTGCTTCTGTGTGCCTGCGAGGCTGTGGCAAAGAGATCAGAGAATGGATGTAGGCTGCAGGGACAAGGTCCTGCCCTGCAGTGAGGAGACACAGCTAGCCCGAGGCTCTCCTCCGTGTGTCATCCTGGCTGATTCAGCTGACTGTTGCATATGGAGCCGAGCACTTTCAGCACCTTCTCTGCTTCAGTTCTACTTCTGGAGAGCAGAGATAAATGCAGCTGAACCATGCAAAGCCATGGGAGAGCCTCAGCCTAACAGAGCGTGTGTTCAGATCTGGTCTATGGCTGATCAGGATTGGCTGCTCGGGGGCCTTGAGCATTTAGAATTGATTTCTCAGCATACATTTTACTATAGCACCTCTTGGGGTGACTGAAGAAGCAGAGAGGGAGTGTGATAGCAGGGAACAGGGAGAGTCAGAAATATAGAATGAGCTGCTGATAAACACTAAGAGACGCCCAGGTTCGCAGACAGACTGAGCAGAAGGCATCCACTCCTGACAGCCTCCCCAGCATACAGCAGCATCCTGGTAGGAGTGCTGGCACAGCAGGGCACGTGTGAACTCAGCTGGGAGAGAGCAGAGGCTGGAGCAGTGTGCAGGCACTGATGGCATTGCTGGTTTGTATCTTCTGTCTGGGGGGAGCAGCAAAATCAGCTCAGAAAACATCAAATGCTGATATCTTTGTCTTCAGGAGCTCTTTATCTTGCTCCTAGGTTCCACAGTAAAGGATACTTAATAGAGTCAGGGATTTATATTTATAAGATGAGAGGACTTGGAAGGCAAAAGCTAATTAGACAACATTGGAGGTGCAAGGGATTCCTTGTTAGAGGTCTGTGAGAGGTTTTGTCCTTCAGAGCTCCAGCTAAAGGCAGCTGTGCCATGTCACTAAACCCCTGGGGGTGTGTTTGCTGATGCTGAAGTGAAAGGTGCTATGCTTACTACTGAGCTGGGTGAAACACCAGGGATGAGGGAACTGTTGTTTCTTTATTAGGTTAAGATTCTGTTCAGGTCATGAAAAGTACTGGGCACCAGCTTGAAAACCCCAAATTCAGTGGAAGTTTGAAGGGATGTACACCAAAGTGGATCAAGAGTGTGGCTGTGGCCTTAGTGTGAGCTTTCTGTCACATGGCAGAAATAAAGCAGGTCCCTGTCAGACAGGGACCCCAGGAGGAATTTAAACTGTCTCTGATGTGGGTTGGTAAGATGGATGAGTTTGAGAAAAGTGCTTCCCGTAAAGCAGGACCCACACATGAAGGCTGAGATGGGACAAAGTTTTATAGTGGAAATTACAGGAGTAGGGTGTTTGATTAAATGAGACCAGTTTGGGTGGGTGTGGGCTGTGGTCATTTGGGTTTGTTAGGTCTGGCTGTGCCAGCATGAAGCACTTGTTCCCTTCCCCTACTGAGTAGGGCTGTCCTGCAGGGGGACTAACTGTGGGGAGGCAGGAAGGTGGCTGGCATCCCAGCGCGGGGAGTGGAAGCAGAGTCATCTGGAAAATATGGCAAGGCTTGAAGGATGTCCTTCTGAAACACTCTTGCTCACTGCAAAGATAACTGATGGTGTTATTTTTGGATAAGGAATGGTCTTTTTATGGTCTAAAGCTCTGGGTTCTGAAGACACAAGCTTGTGGCTATGAGCCCAACAGAACTGCCTCCTACTAGAAACCTGTGTTTGCTCCTGGGAGCTAGCAAGTCACCCCATTTTTAGTTTTTTTTTTCCAGTCTGTTTTTAACTAGATAAGAAGTGAAATGGAAAACAACCCTAAAGAATGAAATGGTGTAACTGGGTATCCTCTACTCTATATTCATTGCTATGGAAGAGAAAAAAGAAAACAGTGAGCATGGTCAAATGCCCATTGCCTTGGATAAAGATGCACTGTATTGGCTCTGTGTAAATGTTTGGATGTTTAACTGTGGTGCTGCTGTGGAAATTCGGTGTGATGTCCCTTATCTCGGTCACAAGAAGCCTGTGACCAGAGCCAAAGCATCCAGGATCCGGCTCCAGTTCCTTTTGTTCATGTATAATAATTCTATCTGCAGCATGCAGAGCAGGCTCATTGCAGGCTGGCAGCTGAACAATGTTGTTTGCAGCTCATTAATTTCATACAGATTGCTGCCTTGCTGCTCTGTTGAATGTAGAGCAACTCAAATGGCTGGGCTGAGCACTGCCCCGCTGGGTTGAAAGCATTGTGCGCATGGGGAGAGAGGGGAAGGAGACCATACAAGGCTCATGTCCACAGGTTTCCCTGTGGCAGCAGCAGCTTGTGCAGGGATGGAAGGGAGGAGACTTTCTCTTCCCAAATTCCTGACTGCAGTCACCTGATCTCTTCCCAGCCTGTGACTGTGTACCTTCATGAAGTTTTCCCCAGTGTCATCTTTGAGGAAGAGCCATGTTTTTGTCAGCTGTACATCACACTTGATATTCACTCATCTCTATGACCTGTAAACCTGGTCAGTGTTTGCGTTGCTCCTCACTGCTTTTGATGTGTTCTGAGCACTGAAAGCTGGAGATACTATTAGGTGCTGGAGATCTAGAAGGTGTGTGAGAGAGGTGAGGTGTGGCAGCTCCCATGTGAAGAACTAGGGGTCTATTCTGACCTTTCTTGGAAAGCAGAATTTCATTGTAAATGCAGTACATGTAGGTCAAGGAGTCTTGGAAACATTCCCACTGAGAAGAGACCTTGTCCTCCTGTGCTGGGAAGAGTAGTGCTTTTGGAGGTACTTGTGGATCTGGGCTGTGCTGCAACAGTTGCCAGCAAGGGGCATGTGGATGTGTCACAGGGGGAGATGAACGGTGGTAATCTCTGCCTGCAGTGGCCACCTTCTCTGCTGCTACAGCTGGCCACCTGTGGTGGTGGGATCACAGTGAGCTCAGATCTTCATGGTCACCAGCCTTCCTTGCTCTGCTGAGTTTCTTGTCCCTGATGTGCCCACTCTGCCAGGGAGTTTTGAGCAGCAATGTCCCCAGCTGGGGCTTCGTGTCTGCCTCCTCAGTTGGAGGCAGAGTTAAAGCCATCCCAACAATGCCAGCAGCTGGCCAAGACCATCAGCCTTTGAGGGGATCACAGTGGCCATCTCCTTTTTCTTCCTTCCTTTTCCTCTCTTCCCCTTTGAAATTTATGCATGCATGACAGCTGGAACCCCAGTCCCTTGGCATCATCGCCTTTGAGTCAGGGCATGCTGGGGCTGACCCACTGCTGCCAGCCCAGCCATCAGAAATAGCTGCTGTGGCATTTTCACATGGCTCTGCTGTCTATTCTTCGATTCCTGAGCTGGGTTGTGTTACTTGGTGGTGTTCCTTCATCAGAGCTTTATAAATCAGTTTGTCTGCCTCTCATTCCCACCCGAGTCCCTGGTATAGAATCAATATGAGCTTGTACTGCAGTATGGGAGTAGCAGGGCTTGAGTGGAGCTCACAGAGGACTGGCTTTGGCTCTCAGGCAGAGGCAGCTTGAGGGTCTGCTGGGATGCCACATGGCATTACAAGTTTGTTTCAGGCCACCTCATAGCTGAAAGTTTTTGCATGTCTGTTGATAGTTCAAAGAATTGGATTTTGAAGGGAGATTGAAGAAGTTCCTCAGAGCTTAGCTGGGCAGCAGCCAGCAGCGGGTGGCACATAGCCCTCGGAGCTGTGCCCAGAGAAGAAGACATGGCTGGTTATCCTAAGGATGTGCAGAGTGGATTTCCTGGGGATGTGGGTGGCTATCAGTGCCCACAGGGTCTCTTCAGACCTGCCACAACAGCACGGAGCAATGCAAGGCAGTGCCAGGGGACTCTTTCAGCTAGCAAGTTTCAGCGACTTTTGCCCCACAGGAAATTTCAGGCCTCCCCATGCTGGTGATATGTTTGAATCTGGCACCTCTCGTTCCAACTTCCTCTCCCCCTTCATCCCCACCTTCCCGTCCTTGCCAGCATCTCCATGGCAACCCTGTTGCTGAAGAATAAGGAAGATGTCTAAATATAGCTTCCAAATCTCCATGCCTTCAGCTGAAAGCCTAAAACCAGGGGGGTCTGCTTGAAGCCCCGGGCTGTTGATGTATCAGACAGTAAAGGGCATCTTGAAGGTGGGATTCCAAAGCACTTCGGTGGGACAGGGCCCTTCCAGCTGAATTGTTCATTACTAACTTGAGGCACTTTGGGGTGACCAGCCTGCCTTCATCTGCCCAATGTATCTCTGCTCCTGCACATCAGGTTTTGGAGCTGTTCTTGAGAGCAGACAGCAAGCATCTCAGTACTTCATTTGACCATCAACTCCCATGAGGGGTTTGACATTACAGTCTTTTGTTGCAATGCATCAGAAAAGCTGAAAGCAGAGAAATTCAAAGTCTTCTGATAAGGAATGAATTGTCTCCCTTCCTTCTTTCTCCACCCTCTATTTTTTCTAAAATTCTACATGGGGTTGTGGCTGAGGTTTTGCTCCTTGGAAAAATCCTTTCTGAGAGAAAAAGGGTAGAGCAGAGAAGCTGCTCCTCTGGGAAGCAGCCCAAGCTAAGGGGGGAGAGACATTCATGCCCAGGGCCTTGACACTGCTCTGCAGCCACACCGGGCTGATGCCCACCAGTACTGGGTGGTTCCATGAACTGCTGAGCTGCATTACTGCTTGTGTAAGAAAAGTGCTTATTGTGCAGACCACAGCAGGTAGCTCCATAGGCTGCTGGGGCTGTCTGCTCTCTGCTGCCCTGGAGCATCAAGTCTCATAGGGTCAGCAGGAAGAGGCTGACCTGCAGCCAGCCAGGCGAGGCCTGTGCATGCACACAGCACTTTAGTAGGCAGCAGCAGCCTGGGAGGGGATGCACAAAGCAGCCCAGAATGTGTTTGGTTTTGTATGTGTGCTTTGGTTTGTTCCTTTTTATTTTTTTAAGGGAATTTAATGACTATGTAGCTTAGCCTTCAATGTGCTAAATATAAAGATAGCTTTATTAAACCAAATAAAGAGAAAAAAAATCTGTGGAGCTGGGCTATTATGTTTGTATAACCAAATTTAACTCAGCTGATCAGCAGTGTGGATCAGCTGTGAGTAGGGGAGTTTAACAAACCATGCTACCATGTTCTTCCCATTCTTGCAGTAATTCTTAAAAACAAATTGTGGCATGCTTCCTTGAGGAACCCCTCTGTATTGGAGAATTTTATCATGCTTGTACAAAGTGAAATGTAGAGTGCTTGGGAAATCTGCTTATCTGGCAGAGCTGACTGCGCTAAGAAGGCTCCCAGGGTGTTTTGCTGTGCCTGCCCAGCATGCCTTTTCCTGCTCTTCTAGGGCTTCAGAGCTGAGCTTGAGATGTTTGCCATTTAATAGCTCCAACACTGATCCCTGTGGCTGACATGTGTAGATGCGCTGCATCTCTTGAGTTACCCTAAATTCCATACCAGGTGATTAGGGATTTGTTTGCAAGGAATGACTGTGCTTAATGGGCTCACCTGCCTGTGACTTAGCAGCTCTGATTTCTTATTGCTTGCATAGCTGTTTGCACCCATGCAAAGTAGCTGTGAAACAGTTGTGTGAATTTGACTGCACTTTCTATCTCTTTACATGGAGCAGGTCTGGAGGAGGGCCACGAAGATGATTAGAGGGCTGGAACACCTCTCATATGAAGA
The DNA here is from genome assembly GCA_013399175.1 of Odontophorus gujanensis. Taxonomy (NCBI): domain Eukaryota; kingdom Metazoa; phylum Chordata; class Aves; order Galliformes; family Odontophoridae; genus Odontophorus; species Odontophorus gujanensis. The sequence continues at coordinate 9,625 of VXAB01009781.1, read as the reverse complement.
AAGGTTGAGGGGCTTGGGTTTGTTTAGCTTGGAGAAGAGAAGGCTCTGAGAAGACATCATCACGGCCTTCCAGTTCTTTAAGAGAGCTTACAGGCAGGAGGGGAGCTGACATTTCACACAGTATGATAGTGATAGAACAAGGGGGAATGGCTTTAAACTAAAAGAGGGGAGGTTTAGGTTACATATTAGGAAGAAATTGTTTACTCAGAGTGTGGTAAGGAACTGGCATAGCTGCTCAAAGGAGCTGTAGATGCCCCATTCCTGGAGACACTCAGTGGCGCATTGGATGGGACCCTGAGCAGCCTGAGCTGGTCTGTAGCAGCCCTCCTCATGGCAGTGTGCTGGAACTGGGAGATCTTTAATGTCCTCTCCAACATAAGCCATTCTATGTTTGCATAGCAGTGGAAAGTGAGGGCTGTGCTGCTATGGCAGGAAATGAATTCGGACTGAGTCAGATTCACCTCAGAGTGCCCACCAGCTGTCCCATTCGGGATGCAGGAGCGATAACAGATATCTTGTGCTTCACTTTGACTTTATTTTACGAGGTATTGCTGTACATCTTTCACTGGTAGCACTTTGGACTTTACTAGTACAAGTAAAGATTTTCTTTTTTTTTTTTTTTAAGAGGCTTTAGTCTTGGCTATGTCCCTTTAATTATCATGTGTCAGCTACTAAAGCATTTTCAATAGTTCTAATTGAAACATGAGCCAATTTACTAATTAGCCAAGACTACATGGGGAATACACAAAGGGAAATCACTTTTTGTGTCAATATTTCCTCTTTTATCCCTCTCCAAGACCTGGTGCAATGTGAACAAACTCTACACCATAGCAGCCAGACAGATGGGGCTCCTGGACAGTGCCCAGCACAGTCCCAGTGAGACAGACAAGGAAAGGCATGTGGAGTTTGGGCTGGGCAGCCTGTTCTATGTCTCAGGCAATGGCCACTTCTTGCAAGGGTGATAGCAGTTACTTTCAGTTCTGTTTTCTGGGACTTTTTTCTGTAATGGCACTAAGGGACTTGTGTGAGGGTGTGCCCTAGGGAAATGCACAGCTCTCCTCAAGTGGGAACCAAGGCAGACTGTTGATACTGACACATACCACTTCTGCCACTGTGTCAAGATCTCTTGCTTCCTTCCATTGCCCTCCCTTAGCTTGCATCTCTGTAACATCTTCCAAGTGAGAAGTTCAAATGTTTTGCAAATTGCAACTGTCCCCTATCAAATCTCTGTGAGAAATAAGGATCACAGCTATTGCATAGATATGGAAACTGAAGCACAGACATATCAAGTGACTTGGATAGCCTCAGGACTGCCTGGAGAAATAACAGGTCATGTAATGATTAGCACTGCAGAGAGCCATCTTGTAATGATAACTAGTTATCATCTGGTTATCCCACAGGCTAACTTGAAGACAAAAGAGAAAAAAAAGCCATTTTTAGAGGACTTTTGTCTATGATGCTTTGCAGCAGGCTGATCTGGTAGTGAAACTGTCTGGGCTGTTCCCTGTGTGCTTGCTGCACGTCATGGGACAGCTTCTGTACAGCTGCTTTTCCAAGGTCCTCATGAATGACACAGCGAGTTCCTGGAAACTGGCCTGCAATGGCTCACCTCCAGCTTCAGCACTAGCACCAATTCTTCCGTAACTCTTACATCAGCAACTTGTACATCAACTATTTGCCTGAAACTCTATCCTGACAGTTCATCTATCCTATCTGCTTAGATAATTGGTACCAGGGTTGGCTCTGACCTTAGAGGCTCCTTCATTTCTGACCTGGCTTCTCCAGTAAACTGGGGCCACCCCTAGTGGCTGCAGCTGAGTGCTTCTAAACCTGTTCTACCCCCCATAATCATCATGGGAGCCAAAACTTCTCCTTTCGTGGGCATAGGCTGAAGACTAAAGTGCGTTCTGTCTATCTTGCTCTCAACACTGGATAGTTTCCTAAATTACCATGATTTCCAATTGACAGTAGGATCACTTGTTTCCTTTATGACCTTGAATTGAACCTGCTTTGGGAGTGAATGCTTTTCCTTTCAAAAACCTCCTGTCTTATGTACGTGACAGCGTAATTCTTTGCTTCAAAATGGTTCAGCTTGTCCCAGCTGGATTACTCAGTGTGCAGCTCTGTGACCATGTGCGTCATATCAGGGTTTCTCTTGATTTCTTCTTCACCTTGTCTGCCAGCACTGCATCACGTTGCACTGTTAAATATATTCCTCCCAATGAGCTGGGCAAAGACAGCTCCCCACTATACCTGCTCTTATTTAATCCTCTCTGGTTTGCCTCACACTCTGGCATCTTACCTAGTCAGCATTTCTGCCACAGAACTTCTCAGTGAGATCTTCTGGCAGAGAGAATAGGTCCTATCCATAATTTTGGGTTGAAAATCCATCCCAGTACCAACAGGTGCTGAGCTCTGGGAGAAAGTCAGACAGTGGTTCTGAAACTTTGAAACTCATGCTGCAGGTACCTGGACCCACAACATAAAAGGCAAGAGTCTGGGTATATCACAGTGCTTCCAGAATGTCATGGCTTGACCCAAGGTGTGTGCTCCAATGGCTCACATTAATGAGCTACTGAAGATCTCCTGGTACTTCTCCCTGGCCTAGGGATGTTTACCTTGCTGTCCTGTCTGCTTTCCATCCCAGCTAACAGCATCCCACCGGGGACTGTAAATCCTGCCATTGCACAACCCTGCCTGTTTCTATGGTATACTCTATGTGACATTTCCTGACTTAAGCTGTTTTTAGAGCTGAGCCTTATTTCACATTCCAAAGTCATGCAGACACATCCTCTTAACCTCCTCTGCAATAATTCCTGCAAATGAGAGTCTCCACACAGAGAGATACTCAATATTTTCTAGCACATTAATCAAATAACCATCCAGTTGTTGCCTTATGTGTTAGAAGTGGACGTGTTGTCAAATAAAATGATTTTATAGATTATCCTCTGTACTTCCCAGACGGAGAATTTAGCAACATCATGCGCGCAAAGTCCTTTAGGAGAAGATCGATGTCTATTCATTTCATCTTCTGTTGCTTACTCAGGGAAATCTCATTCTTAATGTTGCTCCCCAGAAGGGGAGCTTTCCCATCTCTGACTTTTGAAAACGGTGATTATTTTTAAGTGCATGTTTAAAGAAGAGCCCAGACTGGCACTGTAGGGGCTCTTGGTAGTGTGGTTCAGTGCTCTTGAAGATGGTCCCTTTCAGGCCCTATCTGATCCATAGGCACACATGCAGAAGGATGCTGCCTATGCTTGTCCAAATTGCTCGGTTTGCTGAAAGCACCTCTGAGGACTGAGTTAAGAGTGCTTTTCACAGATTTGGCCATTTGGGGGCTGACTGAGCTATGGTGTGGCTTGGTGCTGGTGCTGGAGCTTTGCGGTTTGCGGAGTGATTTCTTGCTGCTAGTTCTTGGAGGCATTTAACGAAGGCTGTTGACTGCTAGGATAGACTTTTGGGTGTTGTTCTGTTGTTGTCTGAGGAGCATCTAGGCCATGTCAGAAAGGGGAAGGATGGCAAGTCTCTTCCTTTCCTGTTGCAGAGCCATCAGAGTGGGGTGCAAAAGCTGCACAGCTGGACAAAGAATGGTACAGATCTCATCAGGGAGAGGAATGGAATGCTCTGAGTGTCCAGAGTTGCTGCAGAGCCTGTGACTCTATAACTGCTCTCCATCAGTGGTGACATTTCTGCTGTGACAGTGCCCTAGTGATCCACTGAGAAAAGGGCACTTCCCCACCTGGAAGAAAGCTTGTCCCAGTTCCTTGCAGGCTGCACAGGAAACAACCTGGCTCAGGAGCAGGCAGTGGATGCACCAGCCCGTACCACCCAACCACGTGGGTGTCATGGCTCCAAGCCACAGGAGGGTCCCTGTCACGCAGCCCACCGCTGGGCTCCTGTGCTGGGTCCTGGAGCTTTCACAATGCCATACTCTTGCTATGCAGGTTGAGTGCAGCAGTGCTACCCAGGGGCACCTTCCCCTGTGGGCCTGAGGTTGGATGAGGGCTGCAGTGTTTTTCCTGTGCTTGTGTTTGACTCCTTTACCTTCATTTTAGGGAAGCGAGCAGGATGAAGCTGATGGAGGTAACTTGGACCAGATGGAACTTGTAGACAGGGAGTGTACAAGTGCTCCACTACTGAGCTTAGGTGCATGGTTTGTTCTCACCTCTTGGACAGGCAAGCTGATGGCCCTTGGATTGGTTGCCACATTCAGACGCCATATTTTGAAAAACCATGTGTGCAGAGATGATCCAGTTATCTGCTGAGCTGATGTAGGAGTTCAGAGGATTGGTGCTTATGGAGAGATCTTAGTAGATATCCTGAGGAGTTTCTGCTTTTGAGTTGAACTTCTGTATAAGGGCAAAACTTGAGCATCTGTTTCTATTTACACAGAAGAGAAAATCTGAATATGTTTCTTTTGCCTTCCCTACTACAGCTGAGATATTCTAGCAAAGATATGTTGTTTTTTTTTCTTTCTTTCTTTCTTTCTTTTTTTGTTTTCTTATTTTGATTTCCTTCCTGAACTTTCCCTTGTGGCAGACTCACTTCCAACCAAGTTTGAGTGATGCTATCATTGCTCAATCCTCAGTCATTTCCATGAGAACCAACCATCACCAGGCAGGGGATGTTGTTGCAAATGACATTTTCTCTTGCACAGATTTTCTCTTCTGAACAGCCTTTACTTTGGATCGTGGTTGAACTTCACTGTTTTGCTGGTGGAAAAGGGATTGTGAGAGGATTGGGCTTTAAAAGATACTGTGCTAATGTCCTGAGTTAATTATGCCTGTGGCATGCAAGGGAGGTAAAGATGTTTGTGCAGTCAGACTGAACATGACTTGGTGTTCTTTTGCTCCTATGGGATGGATAGCTAAGGCAAGGCAGGCTGGGAAGAGGGCAGCAGGTACTGACTGGGAATCAGCAGCAAGCAGACATCAGTATGTGTTAACCCAAAGGAAGGAGAAAAAAAATAAAGAAAATCTGTTAGAAGTAGTGGCCCTTTACTTGATTTTATTTTTGAGTAATTATATGTGGTCCTACCTTTCTGTGCCCCTGCAAAGCAAGGAAGCTCAAGGAGACAACCATACTACAAGCAGAAGTCTTGTAGGGAGTGGTTGCTTGGCTGTCTTAGGAAAGCATGCAGTGTCCTGACCCCAGAAGACTTCTTTATGCAGGGTCAGCATTTTACCATGTACCCTTTCTATGGTTCTCACTGTGTTTTCTTTATCATTCTTAGATTTTATAAAAAAAAAAGATATATATATACCATAATGAAAAAAAAAAAAGCATTAGAAAAGACCACTGTAAGGAATTCTCATTGCTGTGGGACTGCTTAGCATACGATATAGAGCTCTGTAGTTAACAAAATGGGCACATAGTGAGTCATTATTCTTTGAGTCCACAGCTCTGTGCGTGTGTTGTGCAGGCAGGTGGATTGTGGGAAGTCAGGCTTTCCATACACAGCACAACCGTAGAGATCATCTGCTGTGCGTGCTTTCTCATTAAAGGAGTGTTTCTCCTCTGCTCTGCTATGTGCGTGTACTACTGATGGAAATGGGAGAGTCACCTCATTTTAAAAAAGAAAAGTAAGAAGGGTAAAAGAAAGTCACTGCATGGAACCAAACCCAAACTGTGTATATGCTTAATATGCATTACAGAAAGCTTTCAAATGACTTTGATTCTGGAGACAAGTTTTATCGCAATTACTGAGTAATATGGGGCTCTTGGAGTGGAAAGCAGTAAGCAATAGTAATTATGAACGGGATTTTAAGAAGCAGCCCGCATTCTGGAGGTGCTGGCTGCTTTTGAAAATCCCACCTTCTGTTTTGTAGCATGAAAGAGATCAGAGCTGTGAATCAGATGTATATTTAATTCAGCAAATTGAAAAAGCTTTGCAAAGTACCAGGGGCCCAGACAACATCTGGCTCAAAAGCGAAACTCCCATCAACCTCCCCAAAGAAAATGCAATGAAATTATTGTGATAAAGTCTTAGCAGAGCACCACCATTTACACCAGAGACCTATCATTTAAAATCCTACATCCTTCAGGCTGGATTAGAGGAGATTGAAAAGGTCTAGAAAAGGGAAAGGAGGCTTGCTGTCATTAGCACAGTATATTGGTAGAACAAGCACTGGCAAAAGTAGAGCTGAGTTAGCTTAGGAGAATTAGAGGTGATACTCTTCTTTTGCATATTCATACTCTGATGGAACGTAGAAGGGGTTGTTCAAACTCTTTTCTCTATCCCATATGCTATCATCTGAAAGACATCTCAAAACAAGAGCCAAGCACAGGGAGTGAGATGTGAAGTGTTTAATACCTCTGCTTAAGAGAGCAAGGCTCGTAGTGCAGCAGTCCTTTTCATAATCAGGCACAGGGAATAGTACTTTCTGTCTTATCTGTGAGCACATGAACAGAAGCAGCCGGTCAGCTCAGAGGAACTGAGGCACACTGTCATTTGAAGTCTGGGGCTATTTCTTCAGGTTCTACAGTTGCCAGTCCTGCTGTTCTCATCCTCGCCATCTACGGCTGAGACCAGTTATAGGCAAAAGGCAGTAGGAGCCAAGCTAGAGGTGTGCATGTGCTTTGGTGTGTGTGTGCAGCAGCAGCGGTGCAGGTGAAGCGTGCTCCTCTCCTGCATGGTGCAGCCCCAGCCCTGGCTTCTGAGTCAGAGCTGTTTGAGTCTCACTTTGCCCTGCCCAGCATGCCCTGCCCTCGGGCCTGCTGGTTAAGCAGAAATTGGTCAGTGTTGCTGTCAGCAGTGGGATTTAGCCCTCTCCAGAGCTGCATTGAGCTCGTTCAAGTGGGTGAGAAAACTTTGACTCTCTAATGTTCCTGTTCAGCTCCCAACCTTCCTCCACTCTGCTCCTCTGTTCCCTTCTTCCCTTTATGATGCTTACTATTATTTTTCCGTCCACAGCAAAACAATTCACATCAAAGTAATTGATGATGAGGAGTATGAAAAAAACAAGAATTTCTTCATTGAGCTGATGAGCCCCCGCATGGTGGATATGAGTTTACAGAAAGGTGTAGTACTGGCCCTCCAGACTAACGTTAACATTGTTCTTCTTCTCTCTTCTCCTTCCTCCACTTTTCCTCCTCTCCCTCTGATTTCTCTTTGTTTCCAACTGCTCTGTCCTAAACACTGCTGTGCACGCACTGTGTCACATGGTACCCATGAAGCGGGGGAGATGGGGGCAGTAGGGGAGCCTGGGGCATATATCAAGGGAGAGAAAGAAAGAAGGATGGGAATGTTTTTCCACAAATGTTTCCACTGATGAGAAGGGCCAAAGCAAATTCTTTAGTGTCGTGGGGCAATGTTTACTAGAAACATTGAGTGTGTCCAGAGCTCATCACCCAGCCCTGCTCCGTGAGCTGTGTCCCTTAATCACGGAACAGGCTGGGGGAAGAGGCAGGCAGCACAAGGGAGGAGAAGCAATAAAATGTGCTGCTTTGAAACTGGGAATTAGAAACACAAGCCTGCTGCAGCTAGCAGTGTTGTAGCCTCATCCCACAGGGGAACGTGGCTGTGAGTATGCATCTCTCTTTTCTCAAGCTCTGAGCCCAGAGTTCCTTTGTTAATTGTGAGAGTAGCTGAAACAATCGACCTTCCAGCTAAAATGCAGTTGGTACCCCAGCATGGCTCCTGTTGATTTCCAGGCAGCTGATACCCTTTCCATTACCATGTGACACTGAAAAAATGTGCTGCAGAAGTCGCCTCCCACTAACCATCAGCAAGGACCCCACCTTTCCTCTCCCTCCTCTCCTCCCCGCCAGCCCTGTCTACCCTAACACCCTCCTGCTCCCCAAGGAGCTGCAACTGATGCGCCATGTCCAAGAGGCTGGCCGAGGTGCGCTGCCCCGTGGGAAGGGGCCGTGTGCCAGGAGCCTGCACTGCTGTTGCCACTGCGTTGCCTGTGGCCCGCTGACCCGCTGTACACGGTTGTCTCTCTTGTTGTCCCCACAGGAAGACCGTAAGGGTTAAGATAGTAGATGAGGAGGAATACGAAAGGCAGGAGAATTTCTTCATTGCCCTTGGTGAGCCGAAATGGATGGAACGAGGAATATCAGGTGTGAGATCCTTTATGAAAAAAAAAATAAAATAGAATCAAGTCTCTAAACCCCAAATCCAGAAAATACAACCCTCTCTCTCCTCCTTCCCCTCCTTCCTTTTCTCCTCCTTGTGTGGATTGATGGACTTTGACTCTCTGCCCTTCCGTATTCTCGCTCTCCCCCTGTCCCAGTGTTACCGCTCCTTTTAGAGCCCAGCTTACTTCCGATCCTCCTTTTGTGCAGTGCTTGAGCCTCAGAGGCTATACTATTTTGACTGGATTTCTTTGTCTTGGTCTGTTTTTGTTCTGAGCACACCTCTGCTGTTCTCCCCTCTCCTGCTCCTTTGCCAGGGCCTTGGGGAATGTGAGAGACAAGGGACAGGCATAGTGCATGGCTGCCTCTTCGGCTCGTCCTGTACACCCCCCTGTCCTTCCCTCTGTTGTTGCTGCCAGTGGCATTGCCTTGGTGCTCTTGGGTCCCTATGAGACGTGGTGAAAAGCCCACAGAAGAGGGAAGGTATGAGGTATCCTGTTCTGTGTTTATTTTACAAAATGGTTCTCTGTGTCTTTCATCAGAAAAGCACCTTAATGTGTCTCAGGCAACCCCGGCCTGTTATGCAGAGTGCAGAGCTCTGTTAATGTCCAACCTGACCATTGGTACAGTGGGATCTCGTAGCAGATCAGGATTGTAGTGGGAATAAATCCGGACTTTCTGTCATGCCTTGCCTGCATGTATCTTTGTCCTTGTATATGTTTGACCTCTTTCTCATTGAACAAGTCTTGCCATTGGTGTCATCAGCCTTGGGGTGGCCTGGGGGGAGCCAATCTTTAAACAGAGAAGCACTTTACAAAAAGGAATCTTAATTCATCTTTTGGAATCTGATACGAAATGAAAACAGATGTGCATCCCCGTGGGCTTATTTCTAATCCTATGTATTGATGGTAGTGATGGAAACATCTGGTAATTTCCTGTGCATCACACAGCTTTCCCTTGTTGAAACATCTCCTGTTGCTTATCTCATAAATACAGGATCTATCCTCCTAGTCTGAGCGCTCCTACATGGCTCTCCAGGACATTTAGGATAGACACAGCTTGCATTAGCATGACAATGTCATATAGCATCTGTGGATTTGTAAAATGTAAATCCCCAAACCATTAGTAGTTGAGTGCTGTTAGACCATCCCATGCCTCCCCTGGGTGGCAATGAACTTGAAGTTTCTCTGCATGTTCAGCTTTAACCCCTGAGGTTTCACCGAAGTCCAGATTTACTGTGCATTCACTCTTAACGAGGAGCAGTGATAAGCCTGCCACATCCCATGAGGATATATTCACTCCCCTCCAGTGTAAAGATGTGGGCATGGCTTCTACCTAGAATTTGCCAGGCCTCGGCTTGTAGCCACTAGGTATTTTCCTACTTTTCTCCATCAGATTTAAGAGCTATGTAACGTGCTGCTTCTTCTGGGTAGGTGCTCACTATATCTAGATTTCACTTAAATTTCTTCTTGGAAAGTTAACGAGGTTAAATTTTTGAACCTAGGACTGCAAAATGTTTTCTTGAATCCTAGAAGCTCACCACCCC
>VXAB01009779.1:30784-82410 GCA_013399175.1 Odontophorus gujanensis | reverse complement strand
AAAAAAAAAAAAAGCCACCATGTAAAACAGTTTCAAAGTAGAAGCAAGAGAAATAATGATCTTGTTTTCCAGAATTGGAAATATCATTTATTATATGATTTGTTCAGAATTCAGGGAGCCAGAATGTTGTGGTTTTTTTTTTTTTCTGCCAGTGGTGCTTATCCAGAGAGGCAAACCATACTTGTGAACCATCACAGGAACTTCTGCAAAAATCTGCAAATCAGTTTAGTATTATACTGTTAGTTTCATCTTCTTCACTCCAAGAGAACAATTTAATGAAGTTACTTCAGCTCACTCAGCAGGAGGTTCGTGCAGAGTCCTTCCAACTGAGGATACTGTAGCAGGTATGGGTGGAGAAGCAAAAGGTGGAATTGTCTGCATTCTACCAGGTTTGAGGTAGAATGCTGTATTTGAGGTAAATAAAAATTCTCTTTTATGGCCAATGTATCCTGGATATATTTAAATAAAAATCTCACATAAATAACAGACAGTAGAGGAAAAGAGAAAAAGAATAATAAGCTGAAACATGACTCACAGTGATGAGGTAAGGTTTAGAGAACGCCAATTTAATGTGTCTGCCTAGAACTGGAGAGGGGTTAGACAAAAGAACAAGAGAGAAAGATATTTCTTCCTTTCTGCCTCCAAACATTTCAAACTAATAATCTGCAGTATGTGCCTGGATTTACATAGACATACCCTTCTGGTCTTAAGACATCTGTGACTTCTGTAAGGCTCCATCTAGGTGCAGTAGCTCTTTCATGTGTAGCAGATTGCAGTACTCAGAAGCAGCAGCAGAAAATGTGTAAATGAATACATAACACCCACATAAAGCTTATGTTAATTCAACTGCTGCCTTGAAGAATTAGCAATGGTTATTATGTGCTGTCTTGTTAAACAGCAAGTGCTGCAGTTGTTTGAAAGCCCGCAAAATGAAGAAACACCTGACGTGCATATTGTGCAGCAGACTATAATGTTAGTAATAGAAGAAACATTGTGAAACATAAATACCAATTAATTAAGTTCTAGAGAAAAAATACACTTTTAGAAGAGGGAAAAAGCTTTGGGAATTTTTTACAGAAAAAAAAATGCATGATTTCACAAACTTCATGGTACTGTAATCTGAACAGGTGTGTATTTCAGTTCTCTTTCCTTGGCCTTCCCTGAAGTCAATTTATTCCAGACAGGTAATCAACTGTTGTTAAAATAAATTTGTTCTTGAATGATCCAAATGGATAGTAAAGGACTGTAAAGAGTCTGTCTCCATTCCCAGCTCACAGATTAGGTCAAGGATCATGAACATGGCAGTGTGTACTTTATATTGAGCACACTTCCTGATGAGGTTGATATTCAAAAGCTGCTATCTTCCCCATTAAAGAAGCTGAAATCCACAGGAGGAAATTAGAAATGCCACAATAACTGGGTTAGTGACTTAGGATGCTGGATAATTGCCTGCTTCTGCACTGTTCCAGACTGCTCACAGTTATAATCCACGCATTTTCCTGAATAAGTTAGAGAAGATATTCACAATGAGATACTGATTTCAGTCAGACAGTGAGATGGCCTCATGCTCTCAATGCAAAGATGCTGCACTGAGCTACAGGAGCTGTATTACCTTAGGTGATCTGGTAGCATTCTCCAGTTTCAAGCAACAGGAAAACCTCAATTCACTTTACTGAGGGCTGTACTTCTCCATAGAATGAGGAAACCCTTTTCTTTCAGATGCAAACTTTAGAATTTAAAACAAAATGGATTTAAGATAAGATTAAGCTTGCCACTCAAGCCTTCTACAGAAATTTCTGTCCAAGCATTGTGCTGGTATAAGACCACCTATAGTTATTTACTACAGATATCAATACTGATTTACAGTCTTAGGAATCTGGCAAGAACAGCTGTAAGGGAGAACCATAGCCTGCCATTTTAGAGGAAGTCCTGGTTGTGAATTAAGAATGAATGGGAGTTAAAATTAAAAATGGAAAAAAATATTATTTTAATTTAAAAAATATTATTTATAATATTAATAAAACACATCTAAAAGAATTACAAATGTTGCACCTTTCACAACATTTTCAAAGCTAGTTAACATTTTTAATTTGAAGGCAAAAGTGGCAATGTTATTAGAAGAGCCAGCCACTCTAACTGCACATCTTGTTCTGTCTGGTAAAGCATACTGTTTGGAGTATTTGGAAAAAAATATCAAGACACAAAAATACATTTGTAAACTTTATCATAAGTTTTATAGACAGTATGAGGTTTTAGACAGGACAATTTGCTCTACTTCAGAGACTGTAACTAACACGATTTATATGTACTCATTTAAATTTTGAGGTAAATACGAAATAAATCTCCCATTTAGCTTAATCACTTGCCTGAATATAAAGAAATGTGTATTAACCTCTTCATCTAATTTATATTATTTTATTCAAAGTGAAATAGCTTAATCAAAAGAGGCCAAGAAAACTCTTCCCTCCCACTCCTAGAATTTTGCAGCACAGTGATTAAGGTAGTCATTAGGATATAAATGATTGCCCTTAGCGAGAATAAGATAGTTCTGCATTTGATGGAAAAAGTTTTACTTTAACTCAATAAAAGCTTCATCCAATACCTTAACCACATTTTCTTTCTCTTTTACAGAAAACCTGATAATCGATGTATGCAAAATCAGTAGTCCTTTCCAAAACTATTGTCTCAAATTGCATCCTGAGATATTAAAGAAGTGAAGGCCCTTGTGGTATCCAATCAGGATGTAAAATTTTTAAAACACAGTATTTACACAGTAAGCTCTACACTATCAGGGAATAAACACAAAAGTATACTTACCCTATGTTTGGAACTGAACTTACACTGAACCCTTTGTGAGTAAAAGTACTTTAGCACTCATGAATTCCACCAGGGAATGGAACTGGAAATGAGCATGCTTTAACAGAAAGACTTTTCCTCTGGTATTTCCAGCCAAGATGCCAAGTGGAAATACTGGAATCTGATAAGAAAGCTTGCTTTCAGAGATATTTATCCAATCTTGACATGAACAGGAAAATTTTAGAGATCTGGCTATCTCTTTAAACAGACATTCAAGTTGATTAACAGAACAAATATCATTATTTATATTCAGGCATACAAATGTTGTTTTTATACACAACTTCCATCTTTTCATGTAAACCAAAGCAATGGAAATATCAATAGTTCAAGTTAATACAATGGTGAAAAGAAGTATCTGATTACATGGTTATAGAAAACAGTCAAAGATTAGCCTTCCAATTAAAAGAAATATGTTTAAATGTTGCCTTCTCTCCTCAACTACTTAAAGTGAGAAAAAAATTATTTTCAAGGTGAAACTGATGAAAAACCTGCTGTGGGATGTGGTAGTCTTTGGAACAGGCTGTAAAGCCTGGCTTCATTTATACTGTCATCAATTGTGCTAAGATCTGAAGGGGTATTTTAACTGATATTTTTTCAGGAAGTTAGATAGTTTCCCAATGGAAAAGCCCTTATCTGGTCCTCATCCTTCCGTAGCAGCATTAGACTATGAAAACTAACAAACAGCGCTGCCTATTTTCTGAATGCAGTTTTAAATTATGAAGAATATGTGTTCAGTTCAGGAAAACTAATACAGATATTATAATGTACCCTTAACAAAGAAGTAAAAAGAAAGCAATCCCTCACCAGGTAAAACAGCTGTGAATCACTGAGTAACACTGAAGGACTGAACCCAATAAATTATTACTCTAACTGCTTCTGTTTGCATCAGCTTGTGAAATACTTTCATCCCTCTGTGCTGTGGAATGAAGTAATATTATCTTCTCTAATAGCTCAAATGATTGAAGTGAGACCTTCAGGTGACTGTGCCTGATAAACCACAATCACACTATGTCTTCTGCATGAGCCATTATACAGACATTTTCCAGAAAACTTGTTTTTAATATCCACAGCATTTATTCAATATCTGTGATTACTTAATCAGTTTATATAACGTTCTTTTCACAAACATTCTGAGTGAAGGTGCACTTGGAAAATTTCAGTTTGTAAGTAAAACCGATACAACTACAAATAAATACCTTCCATAAGCAAAAAAACAAGATAACAGCTAGGAAATTTGCTTATAAATATAACCCTAATGTATTATAGCTAATACTAGTAGAATTTACTGAAAATCAGTACACTAGGACAAGAAATAAAGAAAATACCAGGGCTGAAGTTCATCCACCAAGAACTCTACATGAAAGGGCCATGAGCATGTGTTCCTCAGGTTATCTTACCCTTATCTCTTGTCTTGTAAGGGACTGTCTCTTTCAGTTACAGTGAACTTGAAAGTCAGTAAGCCAGTAATTAACGTGCATCAGAATAGAATTTCAAGTCTGTAGAGCTATTAAGTAGTAATACAGAAAAAGACATGGATTTGAAATTAAACTATATGCTAATCTTGGTGGAGTTTCAAATGATTTTAAAATCTCAAGTCTACAACAATTTAGTCTGGGTAAGAAAAACAGTGCTAAGCCTGCATTTGCAGAGGCAGTTGCAATGAGAAAACAAAGCAGAATGAAATGCTCTGGTTACTATTATTGCCAAGGTATTACAGTGCAGGTAGAGTTCCAACAATATACTATCAGTTCTAAAACTTGACTAAAAGGAAAGAAATTGTTCCTTCAATCTTAGCAAGTACTTTTCTGAGGCAGTTTGTCAGCTTCTTTCAGATGTGCCTCAAGTAATTACCTCCCACCTAAGCAACGATCACCACTTAGCATGAGGAAAACTGAGGAACTGTTTTCTTCTGGGCAATACAGATCACGAGACATGTAGAGATGTGACATCATTGTGATGATGACTGCACAGCCGAAGAGGTCATATTGTATCAACATACGTGATTTTAAACAAGAAGGATGATTTAGAATGTGTACCCTGTCACAAAATATTTTGGTTTTTGGGTAGAAGAATCATTTTGAGGTTAGTCCTTTTGGAGGGCAAAGGATGGCACTCTTGGGCATGTCTATGCCTGCTTTTGCTAGGAACCATAAATGTCATATAAATGATGTGCCATGAGAAAAGTCACTTGTGAAAGGTCTGAAAGAATCTGCTTGGATGCAAAATGTATCTGCCAGTATCTTACTCAGCCAGAAGGTATTGATTCAAAAATCAAGGAAGCTAAATGTAACATTGCTGACATTTTTTTAAAGGTTCTTAATGCAAAATGTATCTCTGAGGGGAACAGAGAGATTTCCTAAAATCATTTTCTTATTTCTATCTTTCTTTATGTGTCAGACTCTCTGAAGACTGGAGATAGCCTAGCACTGATGTATATCATTCCCACTACCTTGTTTAGGTACACTCTCTACCTGAATTCTCAAGAAGTCTGCTTTAAATCACAGCTGCTTTGGTTGGTTCATACTGAAGAGCTCTTGGGTTTCCCAAGAGTGCCATTCCAAACAGATGAAGATGGGAATTCATGAGTATGATAGGATATGAAGTGCTTTTCTTTCTCTTGTGTTGAGTTATAAACACAGAGAAGCTTTGATGAACTTACAGAAGGTATAATGTGTATAAAAGTGAATTCTAAACCAGGTTTGAAGTTAGAGCACCTATTAAATTGTTCCAGAGAGCAACTGTTTTTGAACCAGAATATGTGTCTGGATTATCTCTACTGTGAAGTGATAAACTGTGTAAATTCAAAGTACAGTGGAAAGTCTTAACTTTATCCATGCTTAATAGTACAGAGCCCTTGAATAAATGCAATGGGAAATACCAAAGAGATTGTGGACACAAAAGCACATTGACTATGGGACTGTATACGCCTATTATTATTCTTCTATGGGTTAGTGCTGAATCTCTGCCTCAGTCACTCGGCCTGCTCCAAAGTCTAGTAGCTTTTTGTGTCTTAAAAATCAGTAAACAAAGACACAGTAGGTTTGCCTAAGAAGTTGCTACAGTCATAATCAGCTATAACTTGCTGTTAAACTGTACCTTTTGTCAGCCTGAAGATTTTCCAGGATATGGATTAGTTATTGCACCCTCAATGGTCAAGAGTACCAAAACTTGACAAGTGAGTCTACTGTCTACTCTAGTAAAAGTGTGAACAAATGGAAACTGCTCTCTACAATTTCTTCTGTTGCATCTGCCTCAAAACAAGAGGCCAAAGCTAGGATTACTGGAACATGTTATATTCTCTGCCTTCAGTTTTACACGGTGAATGTTATGAAGCATTGCAATGTCACTATTGTTATATTCATATTTTTAAGTACTCCCTAACTAATCAGATTAGATAGTTAACTTTGTATCACCAACAGCCTTCATGAGATTTTCAATTCTTTGCATTGTGTTTGCACTGTATAGCTTACATAGGTTATTTTCTATATTTCTCTGAATCTGTCCTTTCTTATTTATAATTCTTGAATGCAAACTGGCTTTTTGAGAGTTCATCAGTTCCAGCTGACTATTTTCTGTTTTATGTCAATGACACTTCACTCAGCCATTTATCATAATTCTTTTCACTGTATCCAATGGGTGATATCACAAGACATAGTTATAATTGCAGGTGGAAAATGAAAAGCAGATTCAAAAGCTTTCAAGTAACAAAAAATGTATATTTATGCAAATTTTCTAAGAAACAAAGAAGGCAATAAGAAACAAGAAGACAACAAAGTAGAATTCAACTGGAAGCAAAATGATGTCTAAACATACTAATCAAAGTTTAGCTTGGCTCGTCAGCAGTTCTTTCAGAAAATCACATTCCTGAAATTGAAACTGCAGAACCATTAGTCAGCTCAATATGCCTGAATATTTCTCTTTTTCAAATCAGATTTATGGGGTATTTTGTTTTCTAATTATATTTGCATATTATTGTTCTAATTTAGAATGTTGAGTTATAAATAGTTGGGAAATGCAGCATCAATTAACACTGATATTTTTTTCCCTTATAAGCTGAAAATAGCTTGCACGTAATAAAGAAAACCAAGCTACTTTGGACTTGAGGTTCTCTGAGGTAAGAATGCATTAGTGCTTTAGGGCAGTTGCAGCGCTCTTGAATTGTGAGATGTGCTGTGCAAATTCCTCTCCATGTTAACTGTTACTGACCTTCAGCCATGGAAAGTAACTAGTAGGCTGACTTACTTTGGCACCTGTTCTGGGGATTTCTAAATATCTGAAGCCAAAAGCAATCCATATATAGGTGGCCCAGTCTGTTCTCAGCACACGCTATATTTTATGGTGGCTTTCCTAAGGAGATTGTAAGGGCAATGCTGTACTAGAATTACTAAGTGTTCCCTTTCACTCCTTCAAATGCCAAATGTGAGGCTGTTTTACCTATGTTTTTTCTGTGGTATCCATAATTGCCACACATTTTACAAAAACTTCTCATGTGAATACACATTGCTTTGGAACTGGAAAGGAAGGGAAACTATTAATCAAGTGAAAATAGTCTTGAAATGTAGATGTGACACTATCGGGTGTGCACAGTGTATGGAATTTTCTTCCCATTTATTGAGGAGAATCACAGGAAAAGAGCGTGGGTGGGTTGGCTCACATATGAAAAGGCATCTCTCAGCCAAAAGAAAAACAACAACATTTTAAGGCATAGAGTTTCAACACAGCCCATAAAACACAAGACAAAAGCAGAGTCTGTTCTCACACTAGTTTTCACCAAAATATTGTTCCAGTCTTAGTGATCAATATAAATACTTTCTCAATTTCTCATTCTGGAATTTTGTTATCCTATTTATTTTAATTCTTCAAATTATTTAGAAATTGTGATTATAAATACTTGCATTGACCTCTAGTTTTCCAGAACTGAAAACTAACCATAAAGAGCTAGACAGAATTTATTTTACTCACTATAAAAGAAAACAAAAAAAAATGAACTCCTAAGGTTTCTAATAAAGTTCTTCCATCAGTACTCTTACCAAGGTGGTTCACATTTCTTCATGAAGATACAGTCTACAATTTTTAACGACTGTTACATATAAAAGTACAGAGGATGAAAATACCTTTATTTCTTTTCAGTTTCATAGCTGTATGCAGGCCATAACTATCTACTTTAAAGAAAAGTCAGGCATCGTCTTAAGATAAATGAAAGGACAACATTTTGAAGCTTATTTTCCTACTCTACCCTCATAGCATTTCTATGTTAGCACAAAATATTCTTGAGCCAGCTGGTTGTTTTTTTCACATTGGCTTTCATTGCCTAATCTAGTGAATTCATTATAGCTCCCTGCCTGAGGGCTCAATTTTCAGCTGTGCTGAGCATGACCTATATCAGCTGTGGGAAAAGGGAGGCAGAAGTTCTGCATGGGCTTCACACCTCCCTGTATCCTCAGGAAACCAGGGGGGCACTGAACCTCAGCATCAGCTGCTGCAGCCATGGCTGGACTATGTTGCCTTCCAGAAATCTTGGGAATTGCACTGCTAGTGGGAGTTTGTGTGTCCTATTGTGATTCCTGTGACTGTGTGTTGTGCAGCAGAAGTTTCCTGAAAGCAATGTTGGCTTCACACCAGGGCAGGATACTTCCAGACCAGGGAGACCTCAATGTATTCTTGGTAGGAAATGCTACAGGACTGCTCTTGCAAGGTGAAACTGCTCTTGCAAGGTAAAGATGCCTTTTGGGAACCAGAATTTGGAGTTGAATATGTTGTTTCTGAGGTAACCAGACACTAATGTCACTGCAACAAGTACTATAATTTTGTTCCTTGGTTACATGCTAGAGATATGCTATTACAGAGAAGCTCTGTGGCAAATGGATTCCATTTGCTCATGTGCTACAAAAGGACAAACAGTTCTGCCTTTTTAAAGCTTTTTGGATGAGATTAGTGGTTGCGGAGACTGAGCTGTGTCCATTTTGTCCTCACTAGCAAGTGGGTGGTTGCCTCCCACATTCACGTCACTGCCACATTTGGCAGCAAGAACACTTTGGCAGCAATAATTTATCTAAGAGGTCTTAACACTGCAGTCTCACTTTTCCTTAAAGAATAGCTGAGTTGGGTAATTTATCTCTTTGCATTCAGTTTATTGAGCTGATACACATGCATAAGCACATGTATGTGTCCATCTCCTAAGTGCTGCAAGAAAACTAAAGCTTACAAATCAACAAGACAGCATGGTCCCAGCCAAGTAAGAAGAAGCAAGATGAAAATGTCATAAAGACCCCATGCTGGCACAGCACACTCTGACTCACACTTTCCAGTTATAAATGTCATCCATTAGGTTAAAAAAAAAATAATAAAAATCAGTCTCCTTTCTGATTATTTTTGTTGTGTTTTTTTGTTTGTTTGTTTTTGTTGTTGGTTTTTTGTTTGTTTTTTTTTTTTAATTTTTTTTATTGCTTTCTATAATAGCTCTCCTCTTCATCAGCTCCAGTATTCGGCAGCTGATCCCTCTTGCCTTGGCTAAGGACATGTGGTAGTTTTGCTGAATAGCTGCAAACATGAACTCTGCTGGGTACTAATAGCTGGCACGTTAGGCTGCTTGGAGAACTGTGGCAGCCAAACAGAAATGCTTTCAACAGACTGATTTCAGTAAAGAAGCATAGGGTTGGGTTCTCTTTCCTTCCCTGGCCCTCTCTCTGCTTGGTGCTAGAGTTCTTAAAATAGTTCTCTCTGAGTTTTCTTGTTACCCATTTTGGAGCCCAGATGTAGGAGCCAAGCCAGCACAGCTGGTGGAGTCTGAGTGTCTCACAGATGGGGAAGGTTTTCATGGCTTCGACTTTATTCCTGTTAATATTGTTCTGCATGTTACTGTCACTGCAGTGTCTGTGCTTGTGAAGGTTAGAGGCCTGCTGGCCGAAGACCCTTCTCTCCCTCCTCTCTTCATCACCAGGCCACTGTACTTAGTTATATCTTCAACAGTTCCCTAATTTTTTCCCCTCGTCAGGAATGTAGATTTAATTAGTTGTTCCATTCTGAGCTCACACTGATACTTAAGCTGAATTACTGCAAGTGATGCAGAGATGCTGTGATGTGAACTCATTCCCACAGCAGGATGGATATAAAAGCAGCAGTCTTCTTATATACAAGACTATGTGCTAGATTTCTAGAATTTTTCTGAGAAGAAAAGTATATGGAGTGGTATTAGACTTCCTGACAGCAAGCTAAAATGTACCAAATAAATTAAAAGAAAATGATGTGTCATACAGTATAGTTTCCTTACTGACATCCAGTAAGTACTGGGCTGACCAGACTTGGAGTCAGATTGACTTTCTTCACCTAAGGAAGCAGATCTGACCTCTGGAAAGCTATTCACTTCTGTTTTTTTTTTCCCGCTTAGAGATTTGCTATCTTCTCAGCTCCCTCATGGGATGTTTCCTCATGCAACATGTGATAACTGCTACCAGCTCTGAGTTACTTATAACTCCAGAGTTCCTACAGGGTATTTTTTTTTTATTTTTTTAAAACAGCCCAGTCTGGGGTATTACTGTTATAGACTGTGGAACTCCATGTTCCTAGTGCATCTGTGAAAGCATTTGGGGGAACAGTGACACGGGTGGAAGTAGCTCTGATTCATTCTATCTTCACATGAAAACAGAGGGAACAGTTGGCCTCTCCAAACTGGAATGATACAGATACAGAGATCTGAATATGCAAAAATAGCATAGCAATTTCTAGGAGAAAACTAAACACATCTCAGAAATATATTGAAAAACAGTGCACTGAGTTCCACACGGAAACTTCTGAAAGGGGCAAGCAGCAATCAGGCAGACAGGTTATGCTAAAGGCCAATAAGAGTCAGGCATTTAATCCCTGTTAATCCCTCATCAGAGGCATTAACCTCGGAGGTTTTGTTGTATTCTTAAGGTGACATTTTATGTTATTCAGTATGAGCTACTTAGAAATATCTCATCCAAACTGCTACAACTTCACGTGACAGTCCTCCACATGTGAAGACAGGTGTGTAAGATAGCAGAGGAAATTCAACATTAATGGAAATTCAAATTCAACAGAGGAAATGCAACATTAATGGAGAGGGCCCTTTTATCTATCTGAAATCAAACGTTAAATTTAATCTGACAAAAGCTAGATGAAGTAAATTTCATTTTTTTCTGCAATTCTTCTGTCATGAGTGACCCTACCACACACCTACCATATTGAAGCCTCTGTGCATCACCTTCCCTAGTGATTTTCTAAAACAATCCTCATTAGGTCAATCAGCCACAAAGCTAACCATGAGAAAAAAGATCTCATAACAGATAACAGTTGCACTTAAGAGTTGCATCTTGTGAAGAATGAACACAAAACTCCAGCATAATTATAGCCAGCCCACATAGTCACATTTTTTATTGCTCATATGTAATGATCAACAATCACCCAGGAAAAAAAAAAAAAAAGACAATTTTAACACAATCATATAAAATAAAATACAATACAGCACAATATATAATCAAAACTGTTTACAATGTTTGAAGAACCTGAGAAGTGTGCTTGCTTACCTCTAACTACTTGACAATTTCTATCTTTTTGGTGTTCTGACCTCTCATGTTTTCATCTTCCACTCTTTATTACTCATGGTATACCTACTCCAAATCCCACATATCATTCTCAACAATCTAATCTTAACTTTCAAAACATATTTAAATAGAATATCTTTGTTTTTCACTCATGACATATAGTTTACTCTTGAATGTGAGTATAAGCTCTGTGATAGCTCTTGGACTCACATGATATTCCTGTTCTGTTTATATGCGCTCATTTTGGTTGCAGAGATTTTTCTTCCTGTTGGTAACTGACTTTAAATATTTGCAATTCCTCTATAAATCCTTATGTGCCCTTTCTTTGTAGATCCTTCCTTGTCCCAAAATGGCATTTCCTGTAAAGGCACATTTATCTGAACATTGAAACTCCTCCACTACCAGCACTGCTGCCTCACTGTTTCCAAGTAAACAAATTTAGGATACATCTACACAGATAGGTACAATTACATATCCATCCCACCCAAACACCAATCTACTGAATTCCATGTAGTTCAAACTACTGTATTCTGTTAGGATTAAAATGTGTATTGAATCACAGAGTCTGGAGGTTGAGTGAGGATACATCTAGGTTCATTCATCTCATCACAGTATTTGCATGTCCAAAATCAGAAGTGAACTGTGGTTTATGCAGAAGAATTCACAAGTACCTTTTATATGATAGAATCATAGAATTGTCTGAGCTGGAAGGCACCTGAAAGATCATCAGGTTCCAACCTCCCTGCCATGGACAAAGCTGCCACTGACTAGATCAGCTAGTCCAGCTACTAGGTCAAGATTGTCCAGGGCCCCATTCAACTTGGCAACCTTGAACACCTCTAGAAACAGCTTGTTCCAGTACCTCACCACCCTCTAAGGGAAGAATTCCCCCTAACATGTAAGATAAATCTCTTTTAGTTTAAAAACATTCCCCCTTGTCCTATCACTATAAGACTATGAAAAATGTCTGCTTCTCCCTTTTCTATAAGTTCCCTTTAAGTACTGGAAGGCTGTAAGAAAGCCTCCCTGGAGACTCTTCTTCTCCAGACTGAACAAGTTCAGCTCTGTCAGCCTTTCTCTGTAGGAGAGGTGCTCCAGACCTCTGATACTCTTTGTTGCCCACCTCTGGACCTGCTGTAATAGCTTTGCATCCTGCTTGTGCTAAAAGCTCCAGACTCAGGTGCAGTATTCCGGATGGGGCAGAGTAGAGTAGGACAATTACCTCTCCCTCTTCGCTGGCAACCCCTCTTATGTTGTAGCAAAGGATACTGTTGTCCTTCTGGGCTGTGAGAGCACACTGCTGGCTCAATTCATCTTTTTGCTTACTTGGACCCCCAAGTCCTCTGCAGGGCTGCTATCAGTGAGTTCTCCACCTGATCTGTATACATTTATTTGGGATTGCCCTGACCCTAGTTCAACACTTTGCACTTAGCCTTGTTGAACCTCATTAAGTTAATGTGGTCTCACTTTGGAAGTTTGTCCAGATCCATTTGGATGGCATTCCTTCCTTCTGTTGTATCAAATACATCATTGAGCTTGGTGTTATCTTCAGACTTCACAGAATTGCAGAATCACAGAATTGCAGGGGTTGGAAGGGGCCTCTGGAAATCATTGAGTCCAAACCTCCTAATGAAGAGCAAAGAGATTTTCTGCTCTCAGAAAGGCATCCTTAAAGAGCTGGTAGCTCCTTTGACCCTAAGAAGAGCTTCCAAGAGGATCTCATTCAATAAACCCTTAAATAGCCAGAAGTTCAATGTCCTCATGTTCTGGGTTTTCCCTTTGATTTTTGCCAAACTCATATTCCTAGAGATAAAACTCAGTCAGGGACTGGTGTATCTAATTTTAACCTCTTTAATGAGCTCCTCTGCATTGGTGAGCATCAGGTCCAGAAACGCTTCACCTCTGGTTGGTTTGCCTCATATATAGACCAGAAAATTATCCTCAACATATTCCAGGAGTTTCTTCAATCACCTGCAGCCTGTTGAGTCACTTTTCAGACATCCAGGTGACTGAAATCCTCCATCAGGACTGGAGCCTGCAAGCACATCATTTCCTGTTGCTGAAGCAAGAAGGCCTCATCCACAGCCTTCCCTTCAACATGTGGCCTCTAGCAGACCTTGATAACAACCAGATGTCCTTTTAGGCCCAGTATTTAGTATTTATTGCCCATAAATGGCACATAGATGGTACATAGCATTTGTCTATTTAAACAGAGTACTTCTAAACATTTATAAGGTTGTTTTTTTTTCCATTCCTTTTGCAAATGCTGAAGTTATCTAAAATGATTTTTTCCCCTGTGAGGAAACCCAAAGCTTGCAAGACATGAACAAAGCATTTTTTCCAGTCCAATTCCAGGTCTGGGTAAAACACACCTTTCTGTTTGCTTGAATAGGTAGCCTATAATCACTGCAAGTGATTCTCAGCCAAATGATGATAAAGAAAATTTTACACAGTTTTACTCAGTCTCAGAAACAATAGTAATAAAAGACTGATCATAAGAACTTCACAGCATTAATTATATCAGGCACAGAATCATAGAATCCTTAGAGTTGGAAGTACATCCTGTCCAACTTCCCTGCCATCAACCAGGACACCACAGCTAGATTAGGTTACTCAGGGCCTTATCTAGCCTTGCCTTGAAAGTCTCCAGGGATGGGACATCAATCACATCCCTGGGCAACCTGTTCCAGTGCCTCACCCCCCTCACTGTAAAAGATTTTTTCCTTATATCTACCCTAAATCTACCCTCCCTGAGCTTGAAACCATTTCCCCTTCCCACTACAGACCCTGCTTAAGAGTATGTCTCCTTCTTTTCTGTAGCTCCTGAAGATACTGTAGATACTGAAAAGCAGCTCTCAGGTCACCTCACAGCCTTCTCTTCTCCAGGCTGAAGAGTCCCAGCTCTCTCAGCCTGTCCTCATAGGAGACGTATTCCATTCAGTGGATCATTTTAGTGGCCCTCCTCTGGATGTATTCCAACAGGACCATGTCTCTCCTGTACTGAGGACTCCACATCTGGAAGCAGTATTCCAGGTAAGGTCTCACCAGCATGCAGCAGAGGGGCAGGATCACCTCCCTTGACCTGCTGTCACTCGTCTTCTGATGCAGCCCAGGATATGGTTGGCTTTCTGGGCTCCAAGGACACATTGCTGGCTCATGTTCAGCTTGCCATCCACCAGTATCCCCAGGTAATTTTTGGGAGGGCTGCTCTCAATCCTTTCATCCCACAGTTTGTATTGATAATGGGTGTTGCTTTGACCCGGGTGCAAGAACTTGCACTCGGATTTGTTGTACCTCATTCTGACAAAACAATTTTCTGTTGTCTTGCCATGATGTTGAAAGTTACCTATGTGTAAGTATAATGCATTATTATAAAGACCATCTCTTCCTTTTTATTTTCTTCCTTTCTTCCCCCTCAACAGTACTTTTTGCAGTTTTTATATCATGAAATCATGGTATTAAAAAGATTTTCAGGGACTAGTCAAGACAAACCTATAAGAAGTCAAGTTTTGATTGCAATTATAAGAGACTTCATCCTTCCTAGAGATGGCAGAAATAGATTCTTAAGCTAACCGTATGACAAAGGTCCATTTCATTTTCACTGGATAAAATAAACATTTTGAATGCTACATGGAGAAGAAGAAGCAGCTGTGACAATCACGGAGCATGAAGTCAATGTTCTCTGCTGCTCAATGAGAAGGGCCAGATATATGCTGCAATAGCACATTTCCCAGAATGTCTTGGCAGACAGTTCCCATGCAGCACATTGTGTTAGATTAATTTAAAGGTAGAAAAGGCATGGATAACTCTAAAAAGATCTGCATCCAACAGTATAATGAGACATATGGCTCCAAAGAACAGTAAAGAAAAATGGTCTAAAGATGAAGCACTTGGCTGCAATAGCTACTTATTTAATTAGTAATATCCCTGATCTAATAAAATCACCATGCTGTGAATCATCTTGCCCCAGTTCATTCAACAGATGTGTCAATTATACAGTCAATGGGCATTTGTACATTTTTTTTCCTCTACGTACTACTACTTTGGGGTTTTTATTCAGCCAAGACAGACACACTTAAGACAGCACGTTCACAGTCAAACCTTCGTCTATCATGAATTACAGTACAGGATCTTCTTGGCTCCCAGTCAACTGCATTGTTTTCATGTAATAAAAAACATCAGTGGAAAAATCCACCACTACACAAAAAGTAAATAACTTGAAGCACTTTAACAACTGTGTATTAGTGCTGGCATGCTTCAAAAATAACTGCTGAACATTGCTGAGAGGACTACAGGACTATATAATTATTTATGACAAGCTTTCAGCTTTTTTTCCTTCTCCTAAGTGGTTGGTATGAGGTGAAAGCCAAAGGAATACTGTGAAAAAGAAGTAAAGCCATGGGATGCTTTTTATAAGGCAACTGCCCTCCATTTTCACCAACATATGGGCACAATAATAAACATCTACTGTGGGAGAAACATTGTTCAAAGGTGTTTGGACTTCAGATTCCATAATATGAAATCTATGGCTTTAAATAGAAAGAATGAAGAACCATGAATAAAATGAGTAGGAAGGTTTATTCCCATTCCCAGAATATGTTCAAATTGAGGAACAGTTTTCCATTCCATATTGGGATGAAACCGAGACCTTTCAACTTTTCCAAGAAAAGAATAGAGTGAGTGAAAGATGTAGTTTCCCCTCTCTTCACAGTGCTTCCCTTTAGGTCCTCTGAAAGAGGCAAGAAATTAAGGTCCCAGCCTCCAAGGAAAGGAAACCAGATCTGAAGCCCAGTTTCACCAGCCTGATGCATTCACATGCCTGTTGCCAGTGCTTAACAATCCCATCATGCATTGCAAAAGTGTCTCAACCTGCAGGCTAATTCTGAGGTCAAATAAAATTTATTCTTCATACTTAAAATAGCCCACCCTAGAGCAAAGATGCATTTCTAACCATCAGCTTTCTGATGTTGACGTATTCCCACTAAGAGTCTCAGAGTACACTGACTCAGCTTTGGTCCTTGCTCCCAGCCTCTCTCTGCTGCAAGACTCACTGATTGTTGAGCATCCACTGCCACAAACAGCAAGGACCCTGATTCACATACACACAAGGAACTGATGAAAAATGAAAGAGAGCATGTAGAGAAAAGAGTTCTACTTATCTCTGCAGATACATGTCTTGCATCTGTAATAGAAATTCCGGAAAACTGAATGAAAGATGTGCAGATGAACCATACAGTGCAGTGATGGATGTACAGCTTGGAGGAATTCTTCTCTAAGGCCAACTTTCTGGAATATGCCTAGGAAACTTGTTCTTACATCATGTCCTTGTTAACCTGCATCCTCAAGTAGCAACTCAAGCACCAGTGTTTATTTGCTTACCCATTTGCTTGCTTCTCTCTCTAAATATAAGCATCAGATTTTGTTCCCATATTGCACTCCTTACCAAAGTTCACTGGACAACCTACATGTCTAAAATTCAGCATCTCTGCAATCATTTTCAATACTGTGGCCACTATCTTACAATGGAAAATCAAAAATGTAGAAATTATAATTTATTGTAGTGTGCTAACCTTATGTTCCATGACCGAAGGTAAATATTCCCATGTCAAATAAGAGAATTTAACTTTTTTTCTTCTTCCCAACAGTGAGGAATTGGTTGCTCTACTTAATTAAGCTGTTTGGTTGCTTTTTGGAGTGATTGGACTGCTTGTGAGTAATGAGCTTGAAATCTGGTTGCTCCTATGACATGTGACAATGAATGATACCAATAATAATAAAAAGATAATTCAGAAGCATTTAAAAGATGATCACCCTACATAATCATTATCATTCTGTCACTTGTTGGGTCTTTTGGGGCATAAAAACATTAACACCACCATTTACAGCTGTTGCCACTCTGAATGTAAGGGAAAGAAAAGCTGGAATAAAATTCCATCCCTCATTTTTGATTTCCCAGTCTGAATCAAGGGATCTAAACACCTCTGACCTTGGTATGGAGGTTTATCTGAGTCTTCATTTTGCAGCCAGGTGCCAGTAAGAATCTGAGGAACATTACAAGAACTAGCAAAGGTACATTATTGGCTGCACATGAACATATTTGTGTGTTGCTGGGAGAAGTTAAACTATCACAATACTCAGTGAAATAAGCTGTGAACATAAGTAGGTGAATCATCACTTCATCCCTGTTGTGTTTCAGATCAAGCTTCTAAAACATTTTAGCCTTGGTAGTAGAGACAACAGCATGAACCACAATTCATAAATTGTTTTGACTGTAAAATTGTATGAAACTGAAATAAACTGGAGCATTTCCTATGTTTGTGAAATGGGACAAAATAAATATATTCCACTTCTTCCCTACCTTTCATACAGAGAAGAAACAGGGCAAATTTAAAGTTTAGAAACTGAAAAAGACTTCAAGTGCCCAAATATACAAATCCTCACCAAATATGATTTCTACAGATGCCTTCCTGCCTAATTCCTCCTGACTTTTCATTGAATGCTCTTAAACTCTGCCTCATGAGCATAGAACTTCATATTTTGCAGCAAGGCAGGGGCTACTCTGAGGAAAGCATCTTATTGCAAGCTTGTATTGTCTGATGCTAGATTTGCTGTAAGGTATGTTTCAGCATATGTTTCAGTGTGGAAGAACTGCATTGGTAATGTGAGGGTCTCACATTCAGCTGCAATTAGTTTTACCTCTGGGAAAGTAAAGTCAGAAACGGTGGGTGGCTATTTTTTATTTAGTATGTTCTTGATAACTTATGGGCATGTGGATGATTGTAGCTGGGTCCCGATGTAGCTAGAGCAGTGATCTAAGACATGGTGACTACAAGGAAACCACTAAGAAAAAATGCTCAAATTCCTTTCTGCTTGGGTAAATTAAAATGCAGACTGGAATGGAGAATCTGCCAAAAGCCTCAGAAGTCCCTTGAGACTTGCAGTGGATGTCTACAGTGAACAAGAACCGTTCTTATTGAGATCACCAGCTTTTCCAGACCATTGCCATATCCAGTCAGACTAGTAGGGGAAATAGTAATTCATAAAGGGACATTGTCCTGCTGTGTCTTCTAAAAGAAGCAAACTACAGAGGACTGCCTTTCAGAGATATCAGTGATGGGAATTTCTAGGAATTGAGAACTTTCAGCTTTGGAAGGGCAAACAGAGAACATAACCATCTGAGTAGTTTTTCAAGTCATATAAGTCCAGGATACTTCAGGATCCACACTACATGCCCAGGCTTTTGGAAATCCAGGTTGCTCTAACACGATACTGTTAAGGCAGTAAGTATAGACGAGAATTGAAAACTGTTAGTCCATGGCCATACTAAGGATATCTGTGCTGTTAACTCCTTGGATAGTTTCTGTTCCAGTGAAGATATGGGAGAACTGTTGCTTCTCTTTGCTGCCATTGACCTTGACAGCCTGTTTCCATATTGTTCTTTATTTTTTAGAGTAGAGACAATGTGAAAATTCAAACATATAGAAATGTCAATCAGACTGACCCTGACTTCTCTTTTTGGTGATTCTGTGTTCATACATACCTGTTCTCCCACCTTTTCTGTTCCTGCACAGTAACATAGCAATCCAAATAGAGGTATTATTTCAAGGCATTCTGCACAGCAAAATACAGAAAGGCAATAATGGCTGTGCTCGCTTCTCTCTGCACCACAAAGCCCAGATGGCCAGCTGGGTATGCAGATAAAGCTCTGAATTTCCTAAAAAGGCATCTCAGCTTGTGCTGTCTGCATGCTGGGACACTTAGGGAGGAATTCTTCCCAGATTCTTCCCTAGGACAATAGGTCTCTACACTGCTCCGCCTGCGTGTATTCCTGACTCCCACAGTAGCCCAGTGTGATTAATCAGTCTTGCTCCTGCAGCCAAAGGTGTGGGGAGCAGGAGGGGAGGAGAGATGGGGAATTATACTGTTGTTCCAAACAGTACCGAATATTGCATTAAACATGTAGATGATAGATTTCATTCTTGAGCAGTGTTTGAAGAATAACAGATTTTTTCTTTTTTTCTTTTTTTTTTTTTCTTTCTATTTATTCTTACTGATTAAAGTGGAATCTACAAATTATTCACTTGGTGGTGGTGGTGGAATTTTTGTTTTTCTGTTTTTTGTTTTTTTTCTCCAAGGTACATCAACTGCGTAAGAGAACATTTCACCATAAAGAACAGGCTGATTCACTGCATTTCTCCTGAGTACAGATTGCTGACTTCTCCCACACAGCCTTCATAAATTAAGAAAGAAAGATGAAAAGCCCCACATTATATGTTTGTGATTGTTCCTGGATTAGAGTAGTTAAGTTGGTTCTCGAGTCTTCAGTCTTTATCTCTAGCTGTTACAGAAATGCAACAGATAAATAAAACCTACATAGCCACCTCAAAGTAGCTGTCAAGCCATGGCACAATTTAAATAGGAGATGCAATGACTTCAGCATCAGACACTCAGCTTCCCTTTGTAGAGCAGCAGGCTACCAAGAACCTTTGAATCTTGGGATTTTTTCCTTACCTCTTATACAAAGGCATGGGAAGGTGAGACTGTGCAATACTTCCATGTTCAAGTGGACTGAACATTGATCTTCTTTAACTTATTAACTTATCTTAAATAAGAGATTAATTGTCTGTGAAAATGAAAACAACGTTACCCACAAAAACATCCAGTCTCCTATATGTAATTACCAATCTGAAAGAACAAGAGAAGCATAAGACTGGGCATCCATACTAGTAGTAAGGCCTTTTTTCCCTTCTCAACACTTGCTTTTTCTACACAGTGTATATTCAGTACAGGAAAACAGCCAGTAAAACTTGCCTGAAATGAGATTTGGTTCCATATTTCAGACTACAAGTGAAATGTCAGAAGTAATTCATTCAGGAGGTGGCAGGATCCCTCTAGGGTGGTTCAGCCCTCAGTTAGAATAATGAATAAATAATCCCATAAGCTTTTTGTATTTTTTAACTACAGGCAACATGAGAAGGTTACCAGAAAGTTGCCGTTGCAGGCATAAAGTGCATCCTTTCCTGATTTCTTCAGTGTATTGCAATATTCTGTAGTAAATTGCACTGTGATTCTGTCAACAGTCACTTTGAATAATTTCTTGAGACTTAAAAATATTCAGTTTTATTTCTCTTCTATGGAAAAATAATGATAGCTAAAGGAAAACATAAGATCCTAACAAAGTTTAATTTTATTAATCACACAAGTGAAGGTTGCCTGCATCAATCTACATACTCTTAGCATTCAAGTCTAGTGAGTCTTTGCTAGGGAAGAGAAGAAATGTCAAATGTGCAATGATACACGTTAGAGAGAGGGATGCATAACCTAGGCAAGAAAATGTTGATACAACTTTGAATATATAATCATTGAAATAAATACTTTTGAGATGAAATTCCCAAAGTTTTTAACAAGGAACATCAAGGCCTCATCTCATGAAACTACAAAGATTCTAATAATCACATCCTCAGCAGGAAGTTAATACAGAAACTTGTACCAAGGGAATCATAAAATCATAGGATCACCAAGGTTGGAAAACACCTACAAGATCAACCAGTCCAACCATCCACCTATTACCAGTTCTCTCTAAACCACGTCCCTCAACACAATGTCTAGACGTTCTTTAAATACCTCCAGCGTTGCTGACTCCACCACCCCCCTGGGTAGCCCATTCCAGCACCTGACCGCTCTTTCAGAGAAGAAAATTATCTCCTGTTCATCTCTGCTTCTGTTATGAGCTGGGGACACATGCAACACAGTTTATTTCTAGGAAATAAGAGAAACTGAGATTTGGGATTGTCAAATTTGGTCCCAACAGACAGAGAGGAAAAAGAAGGAATACCTTCTAACTTTCCTGTCCTTTCAGATTTTCAGTTCTTCCAGTCCATTTCCCTGCTCCTTATTTTTTATTATTTCTCTGCTTCCTTTTTGACGCAGAGAAACTTTCCTCTTTTAATCCAGCAGGGCTGGCAGGGAGAGAAGCACTGGAAATACAGCCTCTTTGTTTGCAGTTTTAGTG
This sequence comes from Odontophorus gujanensis, assembly GCA_013399175.1. Classification (NCBI taxonomy): domain Eukaryota; kingdom Metazoa; phylum Chordata; class Aves; order Galliformes; family Odontophoridae; genus Odontophorus; species Odontophorus gujanensis. The sequence continues at coordinate 60,978 of VXAB01009779.1, read as the reverse complement.
ACAGGGAAATATCTGTTGGGAAAGTTGATGAAAAGAAAAACATGTGCTTGCTGGTCTAGCAGAGGAGCTCAGTTAGGGAGGGAGCTGGTCGAGAACAGTAAATATAGACAGTGATCAGAGAGCACAAATGCCCAATCTTGGTAATCTTTTGCTGAAAAAAAAAACCTGTTGATCTCATTCTCCCCAGTGAAGCAAAATCTTACTACACAGATGCATTCTAGTTGATATTTAATATGCTTTTCACTCTTTCTTTTTGTTGTGCCTCTTCCATAGTCAGCACTTAAAAATTATGGCATCCCTGAAATGGTACAGCTCTTCAACAGTTTTCATTTCTACCTTTATGTTTTGCACAGAAAGAAGATTGGGATCTCTAAAGACAGAAACTTACTAATCTAGCCTTAGCTTAGAAGCTGAAAATCCAATCTTGTTAGATGTTTTTATTTAATTAATAATACAGTTTTAGTGATGCCTATAAATGAATACTGCGAAGTGGAAAAATTAACTTTGACCTCATGAAAAAGTATTTTTAAATATGTTTTGCACTGTTGTTTCAGAAATCTTTTAGAAATTGTGCTACCTTGTTCAGTGGTATATTGTAATCTACTACACGGTACTGATATTTACCTTGTTCTTTACTCTGCCTTGCACTCTAAAGTTGATGTCTTTGCCTTAGATGTGGAAACTATCCCCAGCCTTTCAGATCATAGAGTTTGTTAAATTCTGAGTTTTGAGTGTCCCCAAGAAGCAACTTATTCCAATATTTGACAGTTCTCTCAGGAGAAAAGTATTTTCCTCAAATGTAATTCATGGTCAAATATATATATATATAGCAGCAGATGAACAGAAAACCCTGATTTTTACTTATGCTGTAGTTTCTTTCTGTGCTACACAAACATCTTGCCTGGCAAAACTAGTAACAGAAAAGACTTTATAAATCATTAATATCTCTACTGAAGTACCCATTTCAGTATGTGTGTATTTTTCCCAAAGAAAATAAACAGATTCTTCAATGGCCTTCAGCAATATTTCTGTACTGTGAGATCAAACTAACTTCTTGTTATAATGGGAAGAACTGACCATTGTAATACTAAAGCATACACATGCTGACACTGATATTAGCATCACAATCTAGCCTATTAAAATTAGTCCAAGATAGTCTGTTCAAATCATAAGTCTATAGTGGCAGTGGAGTAAGCTAAGTGCATAGACAGTTTTGTGATGATTTTGCTAAAGAGCAGTACCATCCTGCAGTCAGCCCACAGAGAGCTGAGATGCTGAGGCTTCTTGCTCTCTAGCCATATTACCACACTATGACAATTTAGTCATGATTTAATTCATCCTTCCAAAGAGTGGTGCAGCCTCATTCAATTTCTCATGATATCTGGAAGCATCAAGACACAATTTCATCATCCAGGAAAACCATAGTTTTCCAAAAACTGAAAATAGAAAGTTTTACTTTACTTCTGTTTATGCTATTCTCTGTTGTGACATATCAAAGCTGAGGCATGTTGGGTCTCCCTTTGCCTCCAATTCTTAATCCTTTTTTCCTTACAGCAGTCTATGACCTTTCTTAACCCTTTCTAAAGCCTCTTGTAGACCCTGTATCAAATGATTAAATGAGCCTCTCTAGAATGTGCAGTCAAGACTGATTACTTGCCTCTCTGCTGTCTTGTACATACTTGTCGAGTACTTTCTACCACTGTATTACATGGAAATTTAAGCACTAAGCACTGAGTCTTACTTTCGAAAATACTAAACCTAGTATAATTTACATTTTAACTAACTATGAGAAAGTTAGGATTTTTTTATAGGTTTGTCTGTGAAACTTCTCAGTATAATACTCCAGTGTTATACTACACTTGTTTTTCAGATAAAATATTTTTCTGAATCAATTTCTAAGGATGAAAAACACGAATGTGTAATGTAACCTTGAATTGAATCCTGTAAATTTGCACGTAATTTAGTCAGAATTTAAGATTGAAAGAGCATGTAAGAGTTAACTCATTACAGATTTTTTTTATTTTGTAGCCTCTTCTACAGTGTACCGGGATCTGATCATCTCTCAGGAATCATGAATCTGTCTAGGTGATAAACTTGTTATGGAGTTTATCCCTTGTTAAGACTTATTTGTAGTCGAGTCCAGGTAGAAGGATGTACTTTTTTCATTACTTTCTGTAACATATTTCTGAGAAAAGATAGAGTGCTTTTCAGAGTCTGACCACAGTAGAATTACTACAAATCATATCTGAAAGGAACTCCAGTTTCTGGTAGCACTGAATGTCTGCCACTTCCATTAGCTTCATCTGGTGGTAAGGACAATTTGCAACCCAACACTGAATTTTAAGGCTAGAATTCTTCTGGTCCCACACTGATACTTGCAAGCTGGATATTTGCGATCAGTGCCCATTTCAAGAGCTTTGGGCTCCAGGAAATCTGTGGAAGGACCAGAATCCATCACTCCCCAGTTCTCATCCATGATTACTGATTTCTGTTATCCTTTCACAGAATCACAGAATTGTAGGGGTTGGAAGGGGCCCCTAGAGATCATTGAGTCCAACCCCCCTGTCAAAACAGCTCCCTAGCCCAGGTTGCACAGGTAGGCATCCATGCAGGTCTTGAATGTCTCCAGAGAAGGAGACTCCACCACCTCTCTGTGCAGCCTGTGCCAGTGCTCCGTCACTGCACTGTGAAGAAGTTCCCACACACATTTGTGCGTAACTTCCTATGCTTCAGTTTGTGGTCATTTCCCCGCATCCTATCACCACATGCTACAGAGAAGAGTCGTACTTTCATAAGTTTATCATGTCTACCATAACCAAAGACACTGATATGTATTGTCCTATGTGGCAAGTAGAAGGTCTTCTCAAGGTCAAACTGACAAGACCCACAGCCATTAGTTATAAGAGACCAAATATAAATATGAGCTGAATATAGCAAATAGGATTTATTTGGATATCAACTATCACCTCAAAATAGCAGAAGGCATGGTTGCTGAGAGAATGAGATACAAATATAGTTTAGAAACCTTATATAGCTTTATAAATAAACAGGTAAATTTATATATAGACAGCTATTAAATGGGTCTTCACTATAAAGAGCTCTATTTTTCTCTCCGTATAGAGAGTCACAACAAATTAGTATGAGGTTCTCAGAAAATGTGACTGACCTTATCTGAAGCACTTTTATTGCTCATTAGAATTCTGGGTATTAGTGATTTATGTGGTCTTCCCAAATGTGGCACATAAGCTCTCCAAATTTTCACTATCACAAAGTTGTAAAGCAACACTTCCAAAGTTGCATGTGTAGACCTTGGTGATAATGTACACTGTTTTTATTTTGTAGTGTTACAGATGTGGTTATCCACATTTTTCAAAAGTGTGAAATCTTGTTATGCCTAAAAATAAGATTTATTTTCTCTTTGTAGGTCAATGTCTTTTTATATGTTCAATTCAAATACAGAAGCTATATTAGAGAAAATTAGTTGTATATAGCAATAGGCCTGGAAATTTATATTATTGAGAAATGCAGATCATAAGACACAAATGGGTGGTTTGTAAAATATTATATAACAAAAAAATAAAATTAATTAAAATGCCTACATTTCCAGACTTTTGAACGTGCTTACATAATTTTATACAATGTAACAATACAAAAATAATCTTTAAAGTTAAGCCTCAAAGAAGCTGGACTCAAAATAAATCTAATAATTAAAATACTGTGGGGTTTTTTGTGTTTGTTTTTTTTTTTCTTTTTTTGTTCTGTTTTTAGCTAGAAAGATATTCAAACTGATTAACAGCATTGTCAATATTTTTGCTTTTTTCTTGTGAGGTTCTCCTATGGTAATCATAACTCCTGTAGCAGAATGTTTCATACTATATTTACAAACACAGCTTTTCATTCTTTCAGCATTTTGTTTATTATTTATTTCCTCACTATGAACCTTAGAACCTTAGTTTTTAAGTACTGTTTGTTACTGTTTAAGTAATGGTTGCTACTTGAACTGAAATATATATATTCACACATCACATTATTTGTAAGTGAATAAAGATATCTTGGTCAACTAAGCCAAATTCCAAAAAGCATTTAACCCCACTAAAGTAAAGCAAAAAGTATGCCATCTACAATTCCTTATTTGGTACACTTGAGAAGGAAACAGAAACAATAGACTGTTGGGTTAAAGACCTATTATACAACGCAAATACAATGAAAAGTGACACATTTTACATTTTTCAAAAATAAAAAGAAGCAGAATAAAACATTCATTGAACAACAAAACGAATACAAATAAAATTAAAAAAAAAGAAATAAGAGAAAAAGAACAGCTTGAAAATAGAGGTAATACAATGTTGGATTTTTACTATGAGTTTTGTTGGGTGTTTACTATTTACTTTGTATTAAAAGGAATCTTATCAGACTAAAATTGTTTGAGAAATTTTTCATTTGGATGGAGGATGCGACCAGGAGGGGTTGCAATTCTTAAAGAAATTTAATATCTCAGCATTGCAGCTACTCACAAGACAACTGAAATAAAACTGTCACTGACTTGGTGAAAACTGATTCAATTTTGAGAAATTTTAAGGAATAAATCTCTGGCCAACATTGGTGGTTCTGAGTAAGGGTGTTTTCTTTCTTCAGTCTGACTGAGAGCAGTCCTAACCACATTTTGAACACACTAGTACGGTTTCTCAAATTATTATTTTTCATATTGCCAAAACAGGTGGAAATAAATAGTAGGAAATGTCACAGGTGTCGTTTTTTAAAAAAATGTTCTGACAGATGAGTGTTATTTCCCATAGCATGTAGTTTTCCCTATCTGTAGATAGGAAGCTATAAGCAATCAAGAGTAAGATAATCTTTATGCTGTATTACTGTTTGTGTGTCTGTTACAGAAATAGAAGATTCATAAAATAGAAGTGTATATAAAATTCTATGTCAGGACTTCCGTACATGTTATAAAGCAAGAAAAGAAGGGGAGATGAAAGCATTCTCACACTGTTAATGTCACAGTAGAACCAAGCACCATCAGAATAGCACTTTAAGAAAGACCTCACTCCAACACATCAACAGAGCTAAGAAATGAACAAAAGTGGAATTAATCATTATTTGTTTATTTATTTATTTATTTGTTTACTGTTCAAACTGTAATGAACTATTTTCAAATGCAGTTATTGCTTGAGATAATTCTCTCTAGATTATCCCAGAGAAAAAGCAGATTCATACAAAGAAAGCAGACATTAGAATTTCACCAGTCTGGAGATACCCTTCAGGATGACACTGAGGTTGAACTGACTGTTCTTTTCTAAAATAGTCAAATAATAGAACTGAAGCTTCTGTGTGGAGTGGCATTTCTACTCAGTGAAAGCAATTCTGGGCTGTTGGCTTGACATTCTTATTGATTTAAAAGTTTTCAGTTATACATTTTTTGTGTAATGTGAAGATGCTGTCACCAATGGCAATGCTACCAAAGCTGCCATCCAAGCTGACTGGTTGAGATCTTGAAGAAAAAGTGTCTTTTTACCGTCTCTGGTGAGTCTGAAGTGAAAAGAACAGAGTGGGAAAAAAAAACAAAAAACAAACAAACAAAAAAAACCTAAGTGAAATTGAATAATATAAATCTGGGTTACTCTTTGTTTTCACTTTATAAACTGTTATGCACTGTTTTTGCAGTTCATATCTGTATCTGAATATGTTATTCATTCTCTTGCTCCAGGAAATGTTTTGAAATTACCATGCAATTTCTTCATCATTGACATAGTAAACTTTTTTGGGCATGATCTCCATTACAAAAGGAAAGAAGGTAAGGTGATAGAGAAGTGAGGATTTAGAATCTTATCCACTTCTTGCTGTTTCCAGCACTGACAGCATCCAGTCTTCCTGAAACAGGAAAACAGAACATTTAGGACTATGCAGGAGCACTAAGATTGTCAGTTCTGAATCCCTACAATCACTAGAAACCATATCACAGATATCTGATCCAAGAAACTGATACCCAACCCCCAGCTTCCATGTACCACCAATCACTTCCCAGTGCCCTGTCATAAAGTTGAAGCTTATAGCAGAAGAACAAAAGAGAGAATTTCATGTGCTCCTCTAACAAAATTCAATAAAGACCACCAATCACATAAGATCCTGAAAGTAACTTAGATTTTGTTAAACAGCACTCCAGAAGGGTCAAGGAATCAGATCACAGATGAAGGCTAAACAAATAAATACATGCATGCCTTCCTGATCTATGTTGGCTGCAGGGACTGGAGCAGAGTACTTTGTATGTTTAAATTAGTTGTGTTATCTTTGGATTTTTTGAGCAAGACATGCCAACCAGACACAGTGAAATTTCCCATTCATAAGTTTATGAGTTGGGAGTGGAGTATACATGATTTCCTGAACCCCACAAGCAACAGCAGAAGTCTTGGAGTGTGGAGTAATGTAATCATTACAAATACAGCTCAGGTAAACTGAGATTCAGGTTGTTCTCTAGTCCCCTCAGAGGGATTGGCTGGTATCTAAAGGTTTAAATGACATATCTAATTTCCTATTCCCAGGAATTACTGAATTATACAACACCTTCCATTTGTAGCTGTGAACCTTTTCCTTTGCACTGATTTAGGAGATAAAAAAAAATCAGGATTTCCTGACATTTTAAAATCTTAAAATATACTTTCATTTCACTTCCAAAAAATGATGAAGTACTTCCATGTGCAGCATATGCTTTTTGAACATGGAGCCACAGTCTAAAAGTCAAAGGAATATTACTATATGGGAAGCTTCACAGACTTGCTAAGCAAATCTCCATACCTAGAAACTCATGTCTCATCTTTTACTTCTAGAAAAAGAATAGATTATAAACATAAACAAATTAGAAATTGATACCATGCACAGTACATCATAAAAAAAAAGTTCAAGAGATGAGTAACTGGATGATGCTCTCACCTGGTAACTTACATAGTATTCTTTCCACAGTTTACTTATATAGCATAGAATCATGTTAAACGTTTCAAAAACTGAACTCACTGCATATAATTTCTGGAGAAGGACATAACTCCTATCACTGCACATCAAAAAATATTTAAAATACTACTATGAATAGCCACTGAAAAAGGTTGAGCTCATGCTTGATTTAAGAATGTTGCTGTCATTTTGGTGACTTATTTATTTTCGGGTCACCTGTTTTTCAAAAGGCCTGCAGGAAGATTCCACGGCTGATGTTTGGGAAGCTATGTCTATGGGTAAGTTCCCTCAAAAAACTCCAAGGTCTCTAATATAGTCCCATGTTTCTTTCCTTTATGCAGTGATTATCTCCTTATACCATGCAAATAAATAAAGGTTTTATTTAAATATTTTATTTCCAGACTTCTGAAAACTGATGTGATTCTGTTGAGTCACTACAGGGAGGATATGATCTCAGTTACATAATGTTTGCTTCTCGTCTCACTGGACACAGTCTCAGATTTGGAAGCATAGATGGTATGTTTGAGGGCAACCTGCCGCTTCTCTCACACAGTAGTGAAACAACAGGAATAAAAGGGAGTTCCTTTTATTATATAGTCATGGCACTGTCTAATTTGTGATGATATTCTTTCCTATGCTTAATTGTTCTCTAGCAGGAGAAGGAACAAACTTTGGGGGCTTTTCCATCCTTTCTTTAACTGATTACTATTCTGTTGCAGTGGATATGATGGGAAATATCCTGACTTAGCATTATACTAGCAAAGTCAGGTACTGGTAGCAGAGAAAATGTTGGGTTTAATGACAGATTAAAAACTGACAAAGCAGATTATATATGAGTGGTTAGGTTTTGCTGAACCGCATACTGTTGCCATCCTACTGGCTGTAGGTTGCATAGCTTAGAATTAATTTTGCTGTATCTATATATACATATGTTACCGTGCGTGCCACCCAACGGACCTCGGTCTGCAAAAACTGGTCCCGCATAGGTCTGAGCTCACGACCTGCCCGACCAGGGCCAAGAGCTGAGATACTGCACCGATGCGATGTTGCAGCAAATGGCATTTATTGTTTCTACTTCACAGCTTTTATGGCCTACTGATAAGCATGCGCACTAATGAGTTACAATGATTCAGCGCTTTACAGTAAGGTGCCATACTTCTAATTGCTACGTAGCTTATAGGGGGGTTTCGATCTCGCGAGAGCCCTAAAAGCTCGCAGCTCGGCAACAACATAAACATTACAGCATAAAGGAATATAACTGGCTGTTTTTTGGAACCACATTTTGAATCAAAAAAGAGTAATCTTTCTTTTAATAGGGAAAATAGTATCACCCAATATTCAGAGCAAAGATAATGCAGGCCACTACAAAGTTTTTATCCCTTGTCAAGGCAAGAATGGGAAATTGTAATGGATTTTTCTTCAGAGCTGATTTTATAACCTATCACATTAAATGGCATCACATTCACATGACCTGGTTTTATGTAACAGTTATCATAGCTCAACTGACCGAACACAGAACCTGTATTTTGCTGTGGCAGTCAATGTTTAGTCCAACTCAATATTTACTCTGAGCAAGTTTTAAGTTTTCTTGTTTCTGTGAAATTAAATGTAGACTTTTCTTCAAATTAAAAGGATCTGGTATGTATGTGCTATGCACTGAAGTGACCCTTTAATTATGGCCATAATGAAATTGGCACCTGGAACATTGTTTTAATACTTCTATTTTTAGCTATTTCTAGTAAATACGATCTTTGAATCGATCTGTCAGTATCACATAATAACTACTTAATTAGTTAGCTTGCTAAGATATGACAAAAAGTAAAGGTATAAAAGATATCATGTTCCTGTACATTTTGTAAAGACTGACAGCTGGAGAGGAGAGAGGGACCCACAATGGTTCCAGTAAGAACAGGGCATGGTCTCAGCCACAGGTGATCCAACTTGCCCATCAGTTTTCTTTCACTAAATAGTCAGTTTGTAGGTAGACCTAAACCCACCAGAGCAAGGAGTACTCTTCGCCTAACGTGATAGATAAACAGATATCCCTATTGTAGTACAGGGCCAAAGCCTGAACAAAGTAGTCAAGTTGCAGTCTCACTAGCACTGTGTAAAAGGGCACAATCACTTCCCTAGTCCTGCTGGCTACACTATTTCTGAAACAAGACAATCTGACATTGTCGACCTTCTTGGTAACCTGAGCCAACCGCTGGCTCATACTCAGCCAGACATCAACCAGCACCACCAAATCTTTTTCTGCCAGACTTATCAGCCTGTCTTCACCAAACCCATACTACTATATGGGGTTGTTGTGACAGAAGTGCAGCACCCAGCACTGAGTCTTTTTGAAGTCCATATAATTGGACATGACTCATAGACCCAGCCTATCCACATCCTTCTGAGAATTCTTCCTGCCCTCAAGCACATCAGCAATGCTGCCTATATTGTTATCGTCCACAGACTTATTGAGGAAGGACTCAATATACTACTGCCCACATTGATAAAAACGTTAAGCAAAATTAGCCCCAGTGCTGAGCCCTGGGGAATACAACTGGTGAATGTTTACCCAGATAACTGTACATCTGTCCAAGCTATGAGAAGCCTGTTTCTCCAGGAGAATTCCATGATAAACATGGAAGGTTGAATGCCTTACTAAAATTGAGTCAGACAACACAGCCTTTCCCTCACTTTTTTTTTTTTTTTCCCAGAAATTTCTCATGGAATTTTGCAGTGTACATAGCTCAACGAAGTTGAGTTGAATTGAATTTAATTGAATGAATGCATTCATACTGATGCATTGCAGAATGTCTTTGGGTGACTGCAGGAGCTGCACTAGTTCAGTCTTTAATAATTTTTGCATGCTTACTGTTTTTCCAGGATACCCTGGCCAAAAATGCTGCATCACTCTACACATCTTTATCCTCACAGTTTAATAAGTAAATATAAGTAAACACTGAAAATTTAGGTAGGTTTAAAAGGGATGATTTTCCCTACCTTACTTTTTCAAGGCAATGCTCAGACTAAGTTTCATTCTTAATGATTAAGTAGTTATGTGCACGATCCCCACAGTAGGTTGGACAGCACGTGACATTAAGGCCTTATCACTGAGGCATAACATTATTAATACGTGCAGAACATGATGTCTGACAGAGAACATTAACCACAGTTAGAGAGTCTGAGAGGCCTTTCAGAGAAAGTACTTTAACAAATGTTCTTATTGACCATGAAAGAATACTAAAGTGAAAAATAAGTCAGAGCTCTCAAGTCAAAGAGAAAGGGATATTTAAGTGCAAAAAACCGTCTAAATCTACCATTTTTCTCAGCTTATATGGCAAAGTACACGGATGTAAGTTGAAAGTTTTACTTATTCTAAATGTTAACCTCATTTATCAGTAGTTCTTTGGATCTAGCAAAATACTTTTTCTTCTCAAAGATGTTCCTGAATTAAGATCCACTGTCAGTAATAAACATACCTAAACCCTTTGAAAGAGTTCCAGGCCAAACAAAGGGCTGCATTCATGCTCAGCAGACATATTTCTCTCCATTACATTAAAAATTCTACTAGAAGACAAATCAAGGAAAGAAAAAAAAAATGAAAAAGCAAAAGAAAGAAGAAAGAAAGAGAGGGAGAAGGACCAATGAGAGCTGATCAGGCCACTTGATAATGCATGCAACAGTATTCCTTCTTTTCTGGTCTCACATGAATAATCTTAAGAATTTGGAGCTTAGGTAGCAAAAGTTGTCTAACAGAAGTACAGTTACTCACAGATAATTTGGATTTCAATGTGTATGTGAACAAAATGGCTCAATGCAAGGCTTTTTGTATTTTAAAGTCATCTGTGACTCACAGTATCATCATGCATGATATCAGGTCATTGTGAGAAAGCAGCAGTGCATGAAGGGCCATGGAAATGGCATATGAAAAGCCACTTAAGGATGCCCTGCAAAGTTCCTGGAAATGGTAATCATACGGTGTTTGAGGAACAGTGTTGTTTGTTTACAAATCCTGCTGGTACTGGAATCAGATGTCTTTTCCTATAGTTAAACGTGAGATTTTAGTGCAGTGTAATGATGCTATTAGCACAAGTCTTTTACTTGGGTATGAGAAAGATGTGAGTCATGCAGCCTTTACAAAAGAGAGTAGAAGAAATGTTGATGATACATGTTTACAATGTGTACGTGACACGTAACCCAGTAAAAAAAAAAAAGTTAATTTGAGGTACGGTAGATTAGCTTTAAACACTGTGTTGTACAGCTTTTTTGTTGCTGTGTCTGTCCATTAGCTTTCAAAGATGAATTCTGTGCCCCATTGAAATCACATATAATACTCTATGATTTCAGTATCTCCAAATTTTATCCTGTAAGTTCTCAAGCACGGCAGAGATATTAAACAGATTTCAAACCTGAAATAGATTTTCTACACAAAAAGAATAATTTACATATAAATAAATATTGTCTTCTTCCACAGCTTCTTACACGTGAATTTGAAGAATGCAGTGAGACTGCATAAATATATTCATGAAAGTTTGACTGGAGATTATATAAAGATTCCTCCATTTTGACATAAATCAAATTAATCCTCTTTGAATCTTCACTGAAATGATGATGCTAGGCTAAATAAATCTCTTTGAATTCTCATTAACTGTTAGTACAGCTGATTTTTTGACTGGTTCATTAGTATGCTTGGTGGCTTATGCTTAAAAACAAGAAAAATAACAGAGAAGAACTATACAACTTAATGCAAAATAGAACAAAGCTGTAGATTTCAGCCTGTGCCTTTTACGAATTGCAGAGTACATAGAATAATGATTTAACTTCAGCAGCACATAAAGTTCTTCTGAATTGCCAATAAAATTGTTTCTTAATTTTAACATAGTATAAATTAATTAGTCAGTTGCACGTAGATTTCCACTGGTCAAACATAATTAAAACTACAGACAAGAAAAGCTTTAAAATATCTGTAATATAGCATTAAGAAACAGGTATCAAAAAAATTCACTACTTTGTAATGATAAAACATGTTCATTCAGCTCCAGTGATTCTTAGAAAGTAAAAGAATAGAGGGAAAAAAAAAAGAAAAAGATTAAAATAGGCCTTTTTTTTCTATGAAAATCTCAGAGCTATAATGTTCAAGAATAGGAAATTCTTGTCCAGCTCCCCATCAGTCATACAGATAGGCTACAGCTATTATATACTAAAGAGAATATGTAATCTGGATAAAGCACTGCTATATTTAATAGTTAGTCATCCACTGTCAAAATATATAACTAGATGAAATGCTACTCTGTTTAACAAAATTCAGAAGAAATAAATGTACAAGATTTCAAAGGAAATTGAACAATCATCAGCCATTTTCCATGTTATGCATCAGCAACACCAGAGCTGCACAAAGCTCTTTTCATTCTGTTTCCATGATCTAATAGTGCTCCACAGTACGAGTTCATTTCCTTGTCTTGTGTCAAAGGAGGGTGGGATTTCTGAGAGGTCCCTATTTACACAAAGGCCCTGCACGGCCTAAATTAGTACACATGATTGAATGTGATGGGGTTCACCCCGTTAGGCATAGCCACAGGCATCAAACCGCCTGGATGGTGTTTTAGGAGAACAGGATACTGTATTATTTAATCCATCATTAATATATTCCACGTTAAGCATAATGCCTGCTGTCATGTTTCTTGAATTTCACAAGATAATCAAAGTAGCTACTTCTTTTTACATAACCGTACTGCAATTCAATCCTAAAGGCTACTTCAGGAAGTTTCTTACAGCTTCCCATTATTTATGTAACATCCCAGAAAACTGCTCCAAAGTCATGTCTATTGAAAGGGAAGATTTACCAGCTCCTCTCAGCCCAAATGGAGGTAAACTTCCCATTGTATGTGTATCTCCACTGAAAACATGAATCCCTAAAATCCACATGGCAGATAAACTTGCGTTGTTCCTCTTAACAGTATATTGGAAAACTGGTGCTGTTATTTTCTTTTTGTGATAACCAGAAGACTCCCCATCCTCCCAGTTTGCAAGCACAATCCCATAAGTGATCTACTTTGACAGGGTTGGCATCCAGCTCCTTTTCCTTCTGGGTATGGATGTTCTTGTTCAGCTCCCTCTGTTCACTCCTACTTCAAACACTTTTCTTGCTAGTTGCACTGTAAGCTGCAATTAAAATCCTAGATTAACTGGATGAAAGCTTTATTTCACAGACTGTTACAAGTGCAATAAATTCTGAGTTATCTGGTAGAGGAGTTCAGTTCTTCTCTTTTCTTTTTTGTCCTTACCTCAGGGAAAAGTGAGGAACAGCAGCCACACCTAAGGGAAGTGTGAGCAGTGCATCAGGCCCTGTGGAAACAAAAAGGAAGCTGTAGATCATCTCAGTGAGAGCAGTATGTTTTGGCATCTTTCCTTGACACCACCCCCACTATCCCAGCCTCCTCTGCCCCTCCCACACTCACACATCTAAAAAGCAGATGGAAAATATTCTGCTAGAAGACATTGAAACACAGTGTTAGAAAGTTACTCTCTTAAGGCTGGAGAAAGTGATAGAGAACTCTGGCAGGCAAATTAAGTTATTCATAGTCAATGGCATTTTGGAAGGAAAAGCAGGAAGGAAGTAGGAGAAGTTATAGGGATTGCACAAGAACCATCTGGGACATTAGAAACAGATGCTCTTCAGATAACTACACTTCAGTGAGAGACCTGCATAGCTAACACTGGGTGAAGAAGGCATTACTGGTCTTCCCAGTTTGTTTTCAGAGCTGAGAATAATCTAACACTGCCATGACATTAGGGATAAAACAGCGTCAGTGCTGCAAAATGTGGTTTCCACAAACAGATTTTCTTTTCCCTGATGCCAATGGCAATGATGCTCTGATCCTTCAGATCCTTATTTTGCCATTTCATGTTTCCCTGTACATACCAGAAAGACTGTGAGACCCTACTCTCACTACTAAGCTCTTTACCATCAAAATGAAAGATGCCTTTTCTTGATGTGACTCACTATGAAAACTGCATTGCATATTTTAGAATCGCAGAATATCCTGATTTGGAGGGACCCATAAGGTTCATTGAGTCCAACTTCTGGCTCCACACAGGAGCAGCCAAACTGCAGACTGTATGTCTGCAAGCATTGCCCAAACACTCCTTGAACTCACAGTTCAGTGCCATGATCATTGTCCAGGGAAGCCTGTGCCAGGACCCAACCACTCTCAAGAGAAGAACCTTGCCCTAACAGCTAACCTGACCCTTCCCTCGGGCCCTGTCTCTGCCACAGAGAGCAGAAATTAGCACTACCCCTTTGTTCCCCGTGAGCAGATGCAGCTGCCATGAGGCCTCCCCTCAGCTCCTTTGCTCTGGGCTGAGCAAATCGAGGGACTCCAGCCACTTTATAACTTACAGAAATTAATTCAATTCAACATCTTAACTCTTGCATTAAAAAAGAAGGAAGGATAAGAACATAGAACCGCATGTGAGGGAAAACAGACACTGCAGTCAGTGCTCTTGTGAACATATTGAGATACCATGGTGATAAAGCACAGGAGGTCAACCTGGACAGGATACTTTCCTTTCTGTTATTTCTTTTGAGTTTTAGACATACGGTGTGGGCAAATATCGAATGTATTTTTCATTAAATAACAAATATATTCTACCAGGTATGTTTTATACAGGAGAGACTGAATTTGTTCATATGAATATATAGACGTGCACAGTACACAAATATACAGGTACAGACAAATACTAGAAAAATCTGATAGATTTTCTCTTTTTTCTCTTCTTTCCCTCCTACCACCAATATTTTAAATTTTACTTCATTAACTGTGATATTTTTAATGCCCAGAACTACAGTGGGCTAACTGATTCAGATCAGAATAAATACAAAAATTAACATGGTACAAAATTAATCAGAAGCATTTGCAAGCATTTTTTTCCTCTCTGTTTCCAAAAAGAGCACGATCTGCTATGGGTTCTTCACTTAGTTGTCCAGCCCATGGAAATAAATTATCCAACACATGTTCTAGAAATATACCAAGAACTGTAATTTTCCCATCATCACAGTCTCATATTACAGGCAAACTGCTTTTTATTGTAATTTACAGATAAAACAGCACCTGCTACAGTAATCTAATGACCTGAAGGAGTTGTTACATGATTAATCCTTTTGATTTTTATTGTAGAAATCAATTAAGCGCATCAGTATCCTGTGTCATATTGTTTCAAATTGTTTTCAGCCTGCGATTTTTTAAGGAGAGCGATCAGACTTTTGGTTATAAATCACATAGAAAATAGAGTAAAATTAAAAATAGTAATAATAAAAAGAAAATAGTAACCAAGATAGAGAACCAGAAAGGAATCAATAGGGAAAATATAAATGGATGTCAGAAGGAATGTGAGGCATGTGTACCTGCGTGTAGATAAACAGTGACTAGATTTCTTGTTTAACCTTTTTTTTTATTTTTCTCAAGTCTTTGCCTGAGGCACACCAAATTTTCCTCAAGGCTGATTGTAATGAATGCATTTGTCTTGAATGTGTGCACTTCATGTGCTAGCAGTGGGCACTTGCAGCCCTAAAAAACAGCTGAATTCCAGGTTGCATCAAAAGGGCAGTGACCAGCAGGGAGAGCAGGTGACTGCTCCCCTCTGCTCTGCCCTCTCGAGGCCCCATCTGCAGTATTGTATCCAGGTTTGGGGCCTCCAGCACAAGAAGGACATTTAACAGTTGTTGTGGGTCCAGAGGAGGGACATGAAGATGATCAGAGGGCTGGAGCACCGCTCTGACTCAGAAAGGTTGAGGGAGATGGGCTTGTTCAGCCTGGAGAAGAGAATCTCCTTAAAGTACTTAAAGGGAGCTTATAATCAGGAGGGGGACCAAAATTTTACATTGTCTGATCATGACAATGTAAGTGGGACTGATTTTACACTAAAAGGGTAGCTGTTAGAGGGAACTTTTTTACTGAGAAGCGGGTAAGGGAGTGGCACAGGCTGCCCAGAGAGGGGCAGCCCCATCCCTGTCGATGTTCATGGCCAGGCTGGATGGAGCCCTGGGCAACATGATATAGTGCTTGATTTAGTGTTTGGCCACCCTACCCTGCCCACTGCAGTGGGTTGGAACTGGATGATCTTCAAAATCTTTTCCAACACAAACCATTCTGTTATTCTATGATACATGGGGTAACGCAGGAAAGCTACTGAAACTGTCATTCCAAAATGGTATCCCATTAAAACAAAATATTGAACAGCATTTTTCGTTGTCTATATAAAACACACACAAATAATTGTCAAAAGAACTGAACAGAATCTCTAAAAGCTGCCTAAAAATACTTATTTTTAATACAAATTTAATAGGAATCCTGAACAATCATTTTGTGAAGGAAAAATAATACATTTAACAATGAAAAATTACTAAGTTCACAGGGATTACAAATAAGAATAGTTTTGTCATGTGAATGCAATTAGGTTAGGATGAAGCATACTAATAATCTTTTTAGATGAGTACTTGGGAAGTGCAAATCAGATTTTTCTTAAATTTTTACTAAAACTTTAATTGCTTGCCTATCCATTCTATTAAAACAATTTTAGAACTTACACATATAAGCAGATATAGCATGAAGACCTAGTTAATAGGTTGAATTAAAGTTAATATTATGTGATTAATAGAATGTATTTATAAATCCTGTTAATTCTTAATCTGTATGTACGTATACTGCCCTTACTGACAGTTCATGCTTGGAGTTTGTGAAGCAGTCTTCCATCACGTATTTATGTTTGAACATGGCTACCATTCACTGGTGCAGAGAACATTAGAGAGTCAATCTTTGAACATATTAATTTTATTCTCTTTCCCTGAAAAATGTAATTTTCAGCTAAATAACACAAATTGCTTACAATGTTTGCAGTAGCACTATCTTGCATAAGGGTAAACAGAAACATCTGGATAGATTTCCTAGTTAGATTTCTTCCATGGAAGATAGAAAGAACAGATCTGTGCTTCTGCTTTCCATTTGAAAAGACTAGTTCTTTTCCAAACCTTCCCATGAGAGATAAGAAGGAATTCTGGCAGGATGTGACAGGAAGATGGGCCTCCAAGGAAAGAACTTCGAGAGCTGGTGGTCAAGACAAAGATAGACAAAAAAATCAGTTGAGGGTTGAAGGCAAAGACTTGCTTGAGGCAAAAAGATGGGATAAACAGATGGTCAATGTGCTTAGGATGACCAGAGCAAGTGCTTGTAGTAGAGGCTGAGCAAGAATCTCTTTTTTAACATCCCTTCTTACATCACACCAAGTGGTCTCATATGCACAATGCTCATGATCAACCCTAAAGGGTAGGCTGGCTTCATGTCCTGCATGTAGTTTAGAGCCATCAGCCCATCAACTCTGCTGGATTTTTATGTCAAGAGAAAAATTCTGGAGCTGGCTCAACAATCCTCATTTTGATGGTAGCACATGTGCTTGAGTAGAGTTCCCAAGAAGGACAGGAGAATGAGCAGACTGAGCTGGTCAAGATGCCAGACTGTCCCTTGTGGGAGCTAAATTGAGGGTGAGATTTTTCCAAGTTTTAAATTGAGATTGATTCCTCTCCATGGATTTGGTTAGGCACTCCTGCCGAAATCTAGCAGTGCTTAGCGCCCTCTGTGGATAAAACTCAGAAACACAAAATAATCCAAGCTGGTAGAGACCTTACAACGGCCTCCAGTGCAACCCCTTGATCAGAGCAGGGCCAGCTCAGAATCACACTAAATTGTCTCCTGTCCTGCTGTTCAACTACCTTCCTGAGGAAACCATTCCTCCTTATATCCAAACTGAAATTTCCACCCTGTTGTGCCCCTTGTCCTCCTCCCAAGCATCACTGTCTCTGTCTTCTTAATGAACTCCATGTTCCAGAGAGTACTGACTTGTACCCCTGGTGCAACTCTCTTCTCTATGTTAACATTCCGTCCCATTCCATCAGCCCTCCTCTGTTGTTCTTTTTGTTGTTATTGTTGTTTGCACTGAACTCTTCTGAGAATTCTGCTCCTTTGCAAACAGGACTGGAAATGACCCAGGTGCTCAGAAGTCATTAAAGGGAACTGCTGAACAAACAGAGAGATGAATAGAGTGAGACACATGCTTTCACCTAGTTTGCAGGTTAAAAAAAAAAAAAGAAGAAGAAAAAAAGTGGGAATAAAATAGATCTCCAGCTAACAATGAAAAGCCATTCAAAATGGATGAATCAGATTAGATCTGAAGGCTCTAAAAATTCTGGGCAGTGCTTAAGCAGCACTGTGCAGAGAGAAATAAAGCAAAGCAGCATGTCAAAATGCAGCTACAGGAATATAATCTGCTCAACCCTGAAGTAGTCACTTTGATAGAAAGTCCAGCTAAAAGAGTTTTCATGGAAGCTAACTTTAGCCCACTGAAGCTAATCACCTCTGCAGCCAGTGGAGAGAAACAGGATCTTGTAGTGCTCCTGCATGCTCTGCTGCTCTGACCTGGCTAAAGAGACTGTCTGGAGACACAAGGTGGAGTGGGATAAGTTAGCCTTTATGAATGCCCTGCAGAAAAACAGCCATGGTGTTAGGTAAGCAGCATCCACTAATGGCAGCTTTTCCTGGCAGCCCACTGGGCTGAAAATCATCTGCAGCAGAAGCTCTAGCTTCAGCAGAACTACTTCCTTTCACAAGTGCAGAGTTAGATGCCTGTGGCCTCTTCATTTCCCATCTCAAACACAGGCGAGGTGGATTGCGGGTAGGAGAAGCTGTATTGCAGACATCTCTTCCTACATACAGCTATTCAGAGAAGACTGCGGAGAGAGTGCAGGCATCATATTGAGATGGTTAAGAGAGCCAAGGGAGCTAAAAACAGATTGCCCAAACCTGCTATACCACAACCAGGCAAATATATAGGCATGAGTAGTGTCCAGGAAGCATCTGAGAAATCCCTGGCTTCTTTTCAGACATACTCTTTCACGGTGCTACTACTCCATACACAAGCTCTGACAGGACAGACGAAGTAACTTGTCAAATAAAAACTAAATGGACTTGCAGCAGCATCAGCAGCAGGTCTTTCATCAGTGTCAGCACACAAACCCTACTGTAATGAGGTCAGACATGCCTTGGCTTTGCTACAGCACTATTGACTGGCCCTCTATTCTAATTAAATAAATGCAATACACAGAGAGAATTAGCTTCCTGTAAACCCTTGAACAAACATGAAAAAATCCTCCTGCTTTAACCCCCAAAATCACAATGATAAACTGGCAGTTCCTCTCTGATAAAACAAACAGTGCGCAGAATGCACAATCAGTATTTATTTAATGGCAGAGGATTTCACATGCCACCTTTAACTTGATGAGAATATTAAAGTTGGCACACTTTCCCCACAGGCTTTGATATTTAGGTCTTTTTTTCTAGCTGTATTTGGAAGATCTGTGCATATTTGTAAGCAGATGCTTGAGTAAGTAAAGAGATACTAAGCAAAAGAGGTTAGACAAAGAATTTCCGTGTTTTACATTTGAAAGAAATATTAGCTACCACACATGTAGACACACCAATCACATCCATATGAGCATGAATGGAGTACAGCAGAATTGATTCAGATGCTGTTCTGCTCTTTAAGTGCTTCCTTTCTAATCTGTCACCTATTGTTGCTTACATACCAAAGCATGGGACCTAAAACATACCTAAAACACTCTTATTTATTTTCTTGTCTATTGCTCCTTAAGGGTTTTTGCACAGCAGTGTTTGTGTAGCATCTGTCAGCTGAATCAGTCCACAGCCATGGAGTCCTTGCTGGTTCACTTACACATGCTGCTCTTCCTGAATTGCTTGGTTGTGTGACGTCAGCTCCCTGGAGGCTAGCAATGTCATTATCATTACCAGACAAAGACAGTTAGGTAATTTTGTCTGATGAGAGTGCAGATATTGACCTGAACTAATGTATTCTTATTTCCCAGAGAGATGCTGATTGTAGCAATGTGACATAGCAGGGTTTGCTAATATTAATCTAAAGGCTGTGTTCTTTATAGCAGAGAAAAGCTTTTACATTCACATTCGATTTCATCACTTGACATGTCTCTGCTCTTCTTGCTAGATTCAAGACTCTTTGGCTTTTTAGAGACAAGTACAAGGTCTGAATCAATGCATGCCTGTGAAATATTTTTGGCAACCTCTAATTTGCACATTTTTTGACCCTGAAGAGAAAATTACCAAGACTATTCAGTAGGCTTTCTTTCTTCAGGACAGTCCAAGAAGAAATTCCTCTAGGGAAAGGAGACTCGTGGCAGTGATCACATCTGATGTGCCTTATGACCACACACTATACATATCTTGCTGCATTTTGTCATTGCTAACCGCTAGCAATGCTGTTGGAATAAAAAGTTTTTGCCTTAAAGAGATTACAATTTCCACATTTTATTGCAATTTCCTTGAAAAGCAGATATGTACTGTCCATATCATAAGCATTACATAAACAGATTGTGAAAACATGCAAGTTTAATAGCCCTTCTGGAAATTTCTGTGATTATTATAGCAAATACGTATGTATGCCAGAAGTACAACTCCTCCTTATGAACATACAACAAAATTGTTGTCAGTATAAAACTGTAAAATTAACACTGTAGTGTAACTGTTTAATGATTCAGTCCAGGATTTTCTGCAATATCCTAAAATCTAAACTTTGGTACATAGATACAAATCACTACAAGCACACTGCAATAAATCTGATTTATGCTGAAGTCAGAATCATATAACACTCCCTCCAGATGTTAAGAAAGCAAAACTAGCCAGCCCTGAAAAGGCAATCAGGCTTCACTGAGTCATGTAGTTTAGACCATGCTATCATCCCCTACTAGCTATGGTGGAAAAATAACCATGGAGACTGCTCAGCTGAGAAATCCAGACAAGCAGCCATTGGCATCAGTGGAAAACACAAGTTTCCAAACACTGATAAACTTGTTATGATTCCATGACAGCCTTCCATAGCAAAACCTTTTAGTTATAATGTCATATTCTCCATTTGCAGTGGGAAGCCTTGAAAAAGCTGAGGTCTTTTTTGAAGAAAGTTCAAACCATTTTATGCCTATTTCAGCCAATGCTAGACTGTATAAGCATACAGAAGATGTTGGCTGACAGTAAGCATTACAGGCAGGAGGCAATTAAAAAGTGTGTGTAAATAGCATACTGCCTCAAGTCATCAAGCTCTATTTCTTTTACTGAAATACTGCTTAATGAAAGGTACGTGCAAAGTACATTTTCAAAGGAAAGGATACGGACTTTGTTTTCCTTTATCTAGAAAACTGCAGGAATAAACCTGTAGATCAGTGGATGCCCTAATAAAGGAGACTCAATCTCAAATGTCTTTTCAATCCAGGCAATAAAAAATCATGAAGCCATATTCACCTGTGGCTTCATTTGAACCTGTCTTCCTATACAAAAGGAAAAAGACAGTACATTTACAATCCTTATCTTAAAAAAATGCAGTTGGACAGCCTCAACCTTGCTGAGTAAGCCCAGTTCCCCATTGCTGCGCTGCTTGGGCATCACAGCCCCATCTCATTTATGTACACAGGGCATCTTAATAAAAAGGTATAGTTTCTTCTTTGTTGTTCTTTTCAAGGAACCTGAGCATTCTCTATATCTAACTGCTTTCTTCAACTTAATAAAAAGGAAATTTTATTTAGTAAAGAGATGTATATTTTTTTTTTCATCTGATAAATACTGCTTGTTGGAACTGCACATACACTGTTTACAATAGATTCCTACCTCCAAATCAATGTATATTCATTTCAAGTAACTATTATATTCAATAGTCAAACCTATGATCAAAGCATTACTCAAATTTTGGAATAGGTTGTTTTTTCCTGGGATTTACATTCATGACATTTTCATATTATCTGCATACTTTACAAACCCAGTTTCCCAAGCAAAAAATTGTCCCTTTGAACACTAATGTAAAGTTTAATACAGCATTTCACACTACTATATTCCTCATCCTTCCCTTACGTTCTCCCAGCTATAGCAACATCATACTTATTATAACCAACAATGGTGACTGTGTAGCCATTATGCCAAAAGCACTGAATCTTCAGTCCATTTGTCAGCCTCATGCAGGTTTAACTTGACATTTGAAATGAGGAAAGATTTTACCAAGTGTTGTTTTTTTTATTTTTCCCTTTGCAGTTAATACAGAAACCATAATGAATTACTATGTAGCTGAGCCTCTGTAGCATCTTACAATTGATCCTCTATTACACTGGAAAAATAAGAGGATTTTCAACAGCATTTACAGAGTTGGCAGTAAAATGCTTGGCACTTCATTCCACTTGGGCTTCATTTGATAGAATTTACTAAAATGGCCTTGTTTAGGGCATGAGCTGGTAGAATGATCTAGTTCAATTAAAACAAATTCACGCTCTTCTCCTTGGTTTTTAATATGGTTAAATATAATCATATTGCTCTTTTTCTGTTACTGCCATATTTTAGAAAGATCTACAGGCTAATAAGTTTATGTACCAAAAGAAAATTGCAGAAATGTAATATACACTGAAACTAGGCATCCTATCCTAGAAACTGATAGGATAAAATTGTCATTAAGCAGAAAGAAAACTGTTTCCCTGCTATTAAATTGGTAGATATTTCTATCCAAGTTTTTCTTGGGGTAGAATAATAAAAGTTGTGTCAGTATGTCACTGTTTCTTTGAAGGTAGCTTTTCAGTAATTTTCAACCTAAGACTCACAAACGTGTACTCACACAATAAATACTACTAGTTAACCATTCATGCAGAACTGCAGTCTCCCAAACTATAGTTTTTGACTCCAATTAACCTTTGTCAATCATGCAACAAAAAAGTGGAGCTAGTGTTAACTTCCACTTTTTAAGTCTATGCATGGCAGTGCTTCCCTGAACACTGTCACCAAAATCTGTAGTTTGGGAACTGCAAAACCTCTAACCATACTCCATTGCAGTGGCAGAGCTTTTCATGGCACATTGGTTGGGGTTACCTAGATCCACTACCTCTCATCTGCTTTCAATCCAGAGACCCCAGTTGAAAACAACAGTTTGGGGTATAAGCACGTAGCTGAAGGTAGCTGTATGATAGAGGGATTCATTGTAGTGATTATGCAAGGTGGGCACTATGATATGAGGAGGTGGGGATACGGCCACAGGATCTTTTTGCAGCCTCAATCTTACTGTGCTAGTGCTGGCTGGTTGTGAAACAGCAGTTTTCCAGAACCAACATGCCCAAGGTTACTGCTGGAACAGCTGGAGCTGTGAAGATCAGCCACTTTGTGTCGCTTTTTAATACAGGCACAGGACTCTATAAACACTGCTACCTATAATGTGAGCTTTCTTTTAGGGCTGGCTGAAAGCTTGCTCCGTGGGAGTGACCAGGTTTTTCATGGTATATGCTGTGCTCTGTAGGGTGTGTTACAAGGGAACATCAAGCTTCTCTGGCTGCACAAGAATCAGTAAGAAGGCAGGGTGGCAAATTTAACAGGGAGAGTAGATTTAACCTGTGAAAAGGCTGGAAAAGCTGTTCCTTGTCTTGCAGAACTTGGAGTAGCTGAGTGGTCTGAATGCAGGCAGAGCGGAAGCCAAATTTGCCACTTAAGACAAGTCAAAAGTGTATTGTTTGCTCCTTGGCAAGGGAAATGTGACTCCGTTCTGCCACAGACATGTGCTTTGCTTCTTGCCACATCAAGTGCTTATATGTATTTTATGATCACTGTGACTCACAGTGTGGAGAGAAGAGCTATGGCTGTGTTAACATGCAGGCTATAGAGCTCCTAAATGCCTCAAGGCTTTAATGTGCACCTTCTGGAAGTATTTAAGCAACTCCTTCACAATGGCAAATCAGTGCCAATGCAGGTATCCATCTCTGTTGCTCCAGGTTCTCTGATCATGATTGCAGCACTCACACAATGTTTAATGGGCCAGCTTTACACACTGAGCTCCACTGCACAACTTCCAGCTGCTTTTCCTGTACTCCCTTCCATTCTGTGATTTGTACTCCTGTATTCCCTTCAGATTCTACGATTTTGTGTAGCCCTTCACCATGTTAATGCTTATGTATTCCCAAATTTGGGAAAATATCACAACCAGAATCAATTTGTGTATAAGCAGCATATATTTTCTTTCAGTAAACAGATTTTCCTCTAGCTCAGGAAATGCCAGTTTCAACAGGAAAAGCTACATAAATTCTTAGCAGAGGACAGGAGAAAGAAAATATCGTTTAGATTTCTGCGAGAGGTTGAGCTTCAGGGTGCCTGAGGCAATATAGTCACAAGGATGCATCCACCAAACTGCCATGAAAGTTTCCATCACTCTTCCCTGACACTGTTGATAATGCAGTTTTCAGAGTCTTTGCAAGGACCTCTTTCCTTCAGCGGCATTTCTGACCCCAGTTCACAACGTGCATAGGTGCATGGCAGCTACGCTCATTGAGCATCCAAGAAAACTGAGGAAACAAGGAGAACAAGAGTTTCAGAGACAGTATTAGAAAGACCTTATTTCTAATTCTGTTTTCATCCTAAAAGCTTAAAAGAAGAAATAGATTTGATTTGATTCAGTGGTTTCCTAAGGTTGTTGTTTTTTTTTCTCATGAGTTACTTTCATAACTTCATTTAAAAAAAAATCAACCTGTGACAAAAATTAAAAAAAAAAAAAAAAGAAGAAGAAAGAAAAAGAAAAGGGTAAATGAGAATGAGAAGGAAAAGGGAGCAAAAATAAGTAAATTATGTAAAATGAATGAATGGATAAACAAATAAATAATTGAGCATGCTTGTCTGATATTCCGGAAGAGTGTTCAAGGAAAAGTGTTCCCAATGTTTGTTTGTTTGTTTGTTTGTTTGTTTGCTTGAAGATCTGTTTTAGATGTGAGTCCACAGAAATTGTAGACAAGGAGTTGGGAAGGAGACCTTGTCTTTTCACATGTAGACCTCTTCTAGCTGTGCTCAGAAGTGATTTGCTTTTAAATAAACCTACTAAAATATTTAGGAAATGTTTGAAAGAAGGGAGGGTGGCCTGACCCCTCTCCATGAACTTTGGGCCCACTGCTGCAGAATGTGCATTACTGGTGCTAATGAACAGACTGAAAACACTTTTCACCATGCCTCTTCAGCACTAGGGTCCCCAGCATAAGAAAGATATGGACCTGTTGGAGTGGGTCTGGAGGGGGACCATAAGGATGATCAGAGGGCTGAAGAAATACTGCTACTGAATCACTGACAAATTCAGAGACAAGAGGTCAGGTAGCTCACTGTTTTTAATAAATGCTTCCATTTTATACTAAAATGTCATGTTATTTGTGCTTCACTTCGACATGCAGGTCACATTGCTTTTCTTCTAAAATATAAACCTATTTAGTGGGAAAGTCAGTACTCACTGAATAAATCAAACACAATATATACAACTGTGTAACACTTTGACCAGCTCTAATTTAGACACAAAGTTTTTGGTTAATGAATCTGATCTTCTATTATTGTTTTGACTTTGATAAATTATGAGATCACCAACTGAAATTATAAATGAGCTATGAAAGAGTTTCTGCTTCATAGGAAACTCATATTTTCAATACTGTACTACAGCCTACGAGAAAGAAGGCAAAAAATCCAAATCGTCTTATAGCATCATTTATTCTTTTTCCTTGGTTTATGATTAACCACAATATTTCATCTAACAACTGATTTTTCTGTGGTTTTTACAATATAATCTTGTTTGTATATAATGTCAACTTTATTTTGAGGAGAACACTGAATGGAATTCTTTCCAACTTCATTTTTTTTTTCTGTGATTCTACATATTTTTAAAATTCAAAAGCTATTTTGTAATCAAAAATTAATCACAGGTCTAGAAAGGGAATATTTTGAAGGTATGAAATGCTTT
This sequence comes from Odontophorus gujanensis, assembly GCA_013399175.1. Classification (NCBI taxonomy): domain Eukaryota; kingdom Metazoa; phylum Chordata; class Aves; order Galliformes; family Odontophoridae; genus Odontophorus; species Odontophorus gujanensis. The sequence continues at coordinate 35,178 of VXAB01009779.1, read as the reverse complement.
TTATACAGAACTCTCCTCTCTATGACCCAGATTTCATTGAAATCAGGAAATTCATCTATTTTTGCTTTTATGGAAATTACGTTTACCGAGGTTCACAAAGATAACCTTAGGAACACATATAGTTTTAACCTTAGCATTTATAATTTATCCCCGCATAATTAATCTGAGAAACTGGAATCATTTCCTCTTCCTCTAGTTCAGAAATTATGACTTTATAAATTTTATGCTATCTTTTCTCATCCATGCTCTTAGCAGTTCTTCCTACCCTGAGCATATAAGGTTACATATGAGCAGCCACTAACACTAAAGAGTAAACACTCACTTCAGGACTGCATTTACTGACATCATTAGAAGCAAAATCTGATGTTTTCATATGCATTTCATACAAAATGACAGCTTCATATTATGTATGCATAATTTGACTTAAATGCAACTCCCATGGGTTTTACCTCACTAGAACAGAGGCTAGCTAAGAGATACAATATGTTAAATTACAGTGTGAAAAAGTACTAATAAACAGCGAATCAGGTTTATAAAAAATACTTTTAAGCATGCTGCTAAAAAGTAAGAACTGACACAATCCGTGATGGGGAAACTTCAAAAATTAGAAGCTTATTCTAATCCAAAGATCAGCTGAGTGTGTCATATAAATGATTTTGTAAATATCCAAGTTTTCTTGTGAAATTGACGCATTTCTGCAAAATAGAGATTTGGTATTTCTAAAGACTATTTTCGTAACACTGAGATTAATTTGGTCCCTGTTTTGGGTGAAAGTTCAGCTCAGTGTTTATCTTATTCAAAATGCTTCATTCACATCCTGATAAACAAATTAAAATGATTGTCCATGAAACAAATCTCTGCTGCAAGGAAAAAATAATAAAAAAGGGATGCTGCTCAGCATTTGCAGAATCTCTAGGCTTATAATTTATCTGAATTACACAGAGGGTGGGCTGAAGATTAGCAAATTCATGACAGTTTTAAAGGAAATCTGAATATATTTTGGAATGTGGTTGATGTGCACGTTGCTGATGAGGAGACCTCAGGTCAAAATGATCTACGATGCATACTTGTTCTGCTGAGAAATATTAGATAGAAAACCAGGAAAGACATTATATCTCTGAATAGATTCAACTAAAGTGTCCCATAAAATTAAAAAAAAAAAAAAAAAAGAAAAAAACTAATATTGAAGATTAAGTGATAAACCCACATTGCCTTTCAATTTCTAGTGCATATAAGCTTGCAATCGGTTTAATGGAAGGATATTCTGGCAGGCATGGAATTATGCCAGAATGGGGTCTGTGACATTATGTGAAATTTTCATGCTGAAATTGTCCTTTGTTGTTTTTGTTTGTTTTTTTTTTAATCAGAACTAAACCAAACTGAAATTACTCTACACTTGAATCACCAGTCCTCTGTTGCAATGTCATGCTGATGCAGAGATTTGCAAATAAGTCAGTCTGGATTGCCACAATACTAGGTGAAGCCTTGGGGCTCTGCAAAGCAACCATGAGAGCTTTGCTACTCATAGCTGAAGTAAAGGGAAAACCTTGCTCATTTAGGGTTCAGTGAGCAGAAGTACAAAGCATTTTCAAGGCATTATGTCTCAAAGACGTATGCTCCTCCTCATTAACTTCATTAACCAGAATTGAAACTGAAAAGAATTGGAACTGAAAATTCTGATCTCAAACTAGATGGCACCATTCCTTGTTCCCCTCCTTCTATCACCTAAACTTAAAGGTTGTTACCGTGCGTGCCACCCAACGGACCTCGGCCTGCAAAAACTGGTCCCGCATAGGTCTGAGCTCACGACCTGCCCGACCAGGGCCAAGAGCTGAGATACTGCACCGATGCGATGTTGCAGCAAATGACATTTATTGTTTCTACTTCACAGCTCGGCAACAAAGGTATCTAAGCTAAGCTATCTTTTAGTTATCTACACCTTCTGAATATATGTATTGTGTGTATGCCGATGACTACTAGCATGCACCCTGCAACTACCGAAGATCCCACTCCAGCAGCGGTATTCACATACTTCCAAATTCACAATGGGCAATGTTGCTTACAGAAGAGAATATCCTGCACCAGTTTTCAATGACTGGTGTTTCTCGGGGGGACTCTTGGCCAGTAATTCTCAATTTACCACACTGTAATTAGTTAATGGAATTGAAACTGTCTTTGCAACAGGAGCTGACACTATAAATGTGCTTTTGAAGTTGAGCACCTTAACCTCAGCACCCAAAACCATTTCCTCACCGACTCTCTCTGGTTTGTAATATCTTGCATTTATTTGTACAGAATAGCTTAGTTTTTCTGTAGCTTAAAGTTTGGCTTTGTAGGCTGATGCTCAGGGCACTGTCTAGAAAGTAGGAAGCTGAAGCTGAAGAAGACTCTGAGTGACCAGGCATTTAACCAGGGTGTTACAAGAAGACTACTACCAGGTGGAGTTTGAACAGTGAACTTTGTTTAGGTCTTTAAAAGAAAGGTTGGTTAAATCTATTATCTTGGAAAAAGTATCTTGGCTGTAGATTCAGGGTTAACAGAAAAATCCTGAAGGTCTGAATCTGAAACCTGAACCATGCAGGTGATCAGTATTTCAGAAATTCTCCTTAAAACTTTGATGAGTTAGTTCTAGAATAGAAGCATGTGATTCTCCATGAAGGTTGGAGACACTGCTCCATCAAAGCTCAGGATCCTTTTAAGACAGTGGTAGAACCAGCATCTGAAATTTAGGCAACACTCTAACTCACTTGTAGATGTCCAGTGTGTCTCTTTCAGGAGAAGGAAGTGAAATACAGCACTTATATTCCTTCAGAGTTTTGCAAATCGCACTAGGCATATACTTCAATACCAAAAACACCTTTTTCACTCTGATCTATGGATCTATCTCAGAGGATTATAATTTTGTTTATATCCAGACCCAGTGAAATAGCTTAAGTTTGAAATAGATCATACTAAGTCCCTGTTAGATTCACTAAGCGAGATACACCAGTGTTTGCTATTTTTATTGAGCTGAAAACAGTCGGATAAAAGAAATAAGGAAGGGAGAAAGGGAGGAAGGAAGGAGGGAAGGAGGGAAGGAGGGAAGGAAGGAGGGAAGGAGGGAGGGAAGGAGGGAAGGAAGCATGAGAGTCATCTTAGAAATAAGCATAGTATCTAGTAATGATCACTTTCTGCTTTCCTTTATAAGCACCCTACCTAGGACTTTCTTTCCAGAAATCTCTGTTCAACTGTTGCGTCCACTTACTAGCAGTTACCTTAATTCAAAGAAGCCTTCAGGGTTTTGATACTGTCCTCACTGTCTCAATACACAACAGATTCCTGAGAGAAGACCTTAGGCACCACAAGCGGGGTAAATGACATAAATTAATTGCAGCAGCCTGCAGTATATGGGCAATACAATATTCTCTCAGCGTACCTAGAGTTTGAACTGATGGAAATTTCATGCCATAAGAGGTAAAGATATATCCCCTAGATGATGTAAACACTTATGTATGTTAGTCTGAAATGTCCTGTCCATGAATGTTCTTGTCAATAAATCAGGTCTCTGAAAAGATCTATACAAAGTGAACTTTAAGATAATGGGAGCAGACCACATGAATGTTTAAATGAAGACAACCAGTAATATCTCATACTTCTTTTCTCACCTCTCTGTAACAGATTTTTTTTCAGTAGAAAGGGAATATTTATCCCAAGGCAGTGAAAATGAAGAGCAATGTGATTCTGACCTTTTTGTATCTATGCTAGCTCTGAAATTCTTTGTTTTACACAGCTAGGCTCTAACAGAGTTTTGAGTTTGGTTGGTTAAGGGTCTTTTATTGTTGCTGGTTGTTTGATCATATGTTTGTTTTAATGACAAGTTTTACCTCTGGGTTTGCTATTTCAATAATTTCTCTCCTTTGCCAGGTTGCAGATTCATCAGGGCAATACTTATGTTAAAAAATAAAAATAAAAAAAATCAGAGCACTAGTTCACCTGTTCAGCTGGAATGTGGATTTCAGTGGAAGAATAAAGTTAGCACAGGTATCTAAGAGCTGAATAGTATGTCCCTTCATCTGTGTACTTAATTGGCTTCTTTTCTCATGATTACAAAGATCAGAACCCAGGAAGAGAGAAGCTTTTAGGTCTCAGCAGGTTAACTCCATACCAGAGGATTAGACAGGGCCCAAACTGTGATGCTTAGTGCTCTCATTTCCAGGACAGTGATGGTATCCAGGGCTCACCTCTTGTGCTCTGCAGTGAGGTGAAGCATTCAAGGGACTGAAAGTTCTCAGCTAATCTCCAAAAAGAGTCGTTCTGGATGGATTTGGGCAGATTGTTCTTTTTTTTTTTTTTTTTTTTTAAGGCAAACAAGAAAATTTAAAAAATTATAAATTTTTTCCCTCCCCCTTTTTTTC
>VXAB01009779.1:0-30724 GCA_013399175.1 Odontophorus gujanensis | reverse complement strand
TTTTTTTTTTTTTTTTTTAAGGCAAACATGAATATGTAATAAATTATAAATTCTTTCCTCCTCCTGTGTTATCAGTGATGAGTATATTGCTTTGTCATACAACTGCCACAAAGGCTAATCCTCCACACTTGCAAAATCTTCTTATTCTAACTGCTATGGCCATGCTGAAGCCAGGGCTTATGTCCCTAAAAATAGGAGCAGGATTACTTAGGTTGCAGTCCACTGAAGTAGTTTAAAAGGTTTTCAGACATGGAGTGAAAAGAGAAAAAAAAAATGATATTCTATATATCAGAGCAGAAAATTACCATTTTAATCAACTTTAATTAAAGGCTTCATACAATCTCAGTCCAAGCACTTCCACCATGAATGAATGCCTACTCCCTTATGAAAGTGGAATATCCAATAAGGCGCATATTGAATTCCTTACCTCACATATTTCATATCTGTCTCTTAACCTCCTGGCTTTAGACAATTTATTTCAACCTTACAGCAGCTCAGTAGGGACTTTAAGAAGGATTTAGGCACTTGCATCTATAATTGTAATCCTGGCAATGCCAACTCAACTGTGGCCTAACCCAGCGCCTTTTGAGAAAAATCAGGCCATTGTGAGCTTAAATGCAGCTAAGGCAAAAAGCTCACCATCCTCCTGGGCAGGCAGGAATCTGGAACTCAGCTGAATTTAGACGGCAAGTAATAAATAACAATCAGGGACAGAAGTGAGACTGAAGGTTCAACAGAAGGTATTTAGATATGAAAACAGAGCAACAATGCCTAGACCATACTTTCTAGCATTTGGAACTATTGTAGAGGTTAAGAAATGTTGCTGGGTATATCTCAACTTTGAGAAATACATAAAGAAAATTTGAGCAGGTCTAAAACAGTCTCAGTCTTGGCAGGCCTCTGAAGATCATGTCTAAGCTCTGTAGGTTCAGGAACTATGACTTTCTATTAATCCTATGCTGGGAAGTTTGGTTGGAGAGTTCCTAAAATAATTTAATGAGAACTAGCTCCTTCCAAAACACAGCAGGAACCACCCTTTCTTGCTTAGGAGAACATAGTTCCTTTGTCTACTACTGTCACACTGGGAGATTTTCAGCTGGGAATCAATACCTTTGGCTCAGTTAAATTTTCTTTTGTTTTGTTTTTATTCCATCAGATTCTAACTCCTTAAGCCACGGTATAGGTCCTGCCATCTAAGAAATCCAGTGTGAAATAATGTGACTTTTTTTTGTTTAATGTTTGGCAATAGAGTCAGGGCTCATGAGAGCCTCAAGTTGGAGGTTCAGAAGCAGGAATGAGTACTCTTCAGTCTTCTTTTCTCGTTGCCTTGGTCAAATACCAATGCAGACATTATCTAAGAGATTTTGGTGGCAGGCTACATTAGATAGGAATACTGGAACTGACAGAAGAGTTGCAAGGAGGCATATTCAGGAGATCTTTTCCTACCCACAAGAGTAAAGGCACTGCGCAATAACCATATCCTGGTCATTTACTGTTCTTTGTAAGTGGACCTTGTTAACTGGAATAGCTGCTAAACCTAATCCTCCTTTGATGGTTCCCTCCTGCTGAATGGACCCTGGCTCTTCCACAGCTAATGTTTCCAAATTCCTCTCAGCCGTGTAGTCTTTCTTCCTCGTTTGCATAATTTGATTCCCACCATAACTTCCTTTGAATAGGGGAGGTCTTAGTCACAGTGAGGACTGTCTGGAAAATGTAACTCATGGCTTGGCAACCAGGCAGGAATTCTCAACTGGGAACCCAGTAGACGTCAAGATATAAATAGTCTCATGCTCCTGTCCAGGTCAGGTTCTCTTTGGGAACCCTATACTTGAACAGCAAAGAAGTGCATGGCTTTGGTTTCTAAACTTTCTTTGCCTGGCAACTGCCAAGAGCATTGCCTATATAGTAAAATCATATATAATCTACCAGAGATGAAGCTAACTTATCCACAGATAAGTTGCTGTGAAAAGGAAACATTAAGTGCAGTAAAAACTTCTATTTTTCATTTTCTCCAGAAACTTAGTATATAATGTAGATTTTACTGTTTGGGGTTTTGTCTATTACTGAGTTGAAGAGATGTACTTCATCTGTTTCCTATTCTAGATATCTCTTCCTGTCTTCATAAAGAAGATTATGTTGGTTTGACTAAATGCAAAAATCCTTAGCTAATAATATTTACTACATGTTTTGTAATTACAGGAAACACCTTAGGTCTTGTCGCACTTCCCTTTTCTCCATTTGGACTTTTCTTTTTAATATTGTTTCCAGTTGTGTCAGCCAAGCTAAATCTTCTGGGATTTGTTGATGTCATGGTAATTTATGACCTTGTAAAATGACAAATTATGAATTCACATGCAATGACTGGGTGCCCATAGTTTAAGCTCGTAAATTTTTTCTCATCAAAAATTGCTTACAAAAATATAATAGCAGATCCTTTTCTTCTCCCTGACAAACCTCCCAAACGGGGCTTGCAGTTTTTTTAAATATTCTGCACTGGTTGTCTAGAGACGGTACTTAAGATATTTGATACAGAAATCTCCCTCATGTCTACTATACAATCACCAGATTATTTTTCTCTCTGCCTAATAGACTTCCACTTCAATTACTTTCTTCACATCAACACACTGCACTGTTGATACTGTTCTGAGAGTGGTACTAAGTAACTTTACATTGCATAAAAATTAACTCAATTTCAGATGCATACGATAAGGTATATAAACAAACATAAAAAACTAAATTCAATCTTAGTGATTCCTAAACAGTTTACAGAGTTTATGGACCTGCCGTTGGATCCCCTCAGGTGATCTTTTACAACTTGTAGATCTGACTGTAGAATTAGTGTCTTCTTTTAATTAAATGACCATGAATTCTAAGGACTAGAGATTATACCTCTAGACAGGAGTCTTTGGCAGATATGAACTCTGACATGAAACACTCATCAAACCCCTTTGTGACTTAAAAAAATATAAAAAATAATTTAAAAAAATTAAAAAAGAGAGGTTTCCTGGAGGATTTCCTGGCTTTTCTAATTAGATTACAAACTATTTGAGAAAGGCATTGCTTCTGAGAGTTGTAGGCATGCACTTACATACAAGGCCAAAATTCTATTAGAGTCTCCAGGTGCTGCTGTAGTACAGAGAGTATTTTTAATACATATAAAGAATCTAGAACTTGTAAAATCAACTAGAATTCTCAGTGTTTGCAGGTTATTGGAAAAGGAGTGAAAAACAAATGCTCTAACAAATTCTCCAGCTGTTTCTGATTATTATTATTATTCACTCCTAAGAGCTTAGTACTATGGTAAATACTGTGTGGCTTTTTGCCTTTCAAAGTACTGGCAAGAATGGCAAAAATTATGTACCTGAGTACTTAAAATGTCTTTCATCCCACTCCAAATGAGAGGTTAAAATAGATTCTTTTACCAGTTTTTCATCTCTTTGAGACATCTCAGGCTAGATGCTGGGATAAAGAGTTCTTTCTCGGATTTTCAGATGATAGAGTGTCTTATGTTCTCCATCTATTCATCATATTCCCCATAAGGGTTTATTCAGCATCCACCTATAAATTCTCTTACTATTTTTTTTAACACTCTCTGCCACTCTGTTGAGAAGTGACCATCTGGTCAATAGGGTCAATCAGTCTGATTCAAAATCTCCATGTGCCAAAAATCATATTATATGCTCTTTTTCAGGAAACATGATCTAATTATGGGATTGGAAGGGATGCTAGGAGCAATCTAATTCATCACACTGTCCAAAAGGAGCATTAATTTGTTTTATGGTACTCTAAATAGATGTTATTCTAGCGTGTTCTAAGAGATCTCCAATGATGGAGCAACTACAATCTTGCCAAGAAATCTCTCCTGCTGTTTTAGTAGATACTAATGAAAAAATGTAAAGTAAAACTCTGAGACTGATGATTTCTAAGAGAATGATTAGGTTGTTAGGCAATTCTGTGTATAAAAATTCTAGTCCTTTCTGATAGCATGAAAACTTGCATGTATTTCACAACAGTTGTACATATCCATAGCACAGTGTAACTGAAAACAGAGTGGCCATGCTGTTTTGTTTGAGAGAAATCTAAAAGAAATGTTTGACAGAGTTTTCTTTGAAAAATTTATTTACTTGTATTACACTAATTATGTAACAGGACAAGGGGAAATGGTTTTAAACTAGAGAAGGGGAGATTTAGACTACATGTCAGGAGGAAGTTTTTTATTGAGTGATGAGGTGCTGGAACAGGCTGCGTAGAGATGATGTGAATGCTGCATCCCTGGAGGTATTTAAGGCCAGGCAGGGTCCTGGGTAATCTGTTCTAGTACTTGATCTAATGGCTGTCAACCCTCCCTGTGTCACTGGGGTTGGGACTTGATCCTTGGGATCCCTTCCAACCCAACTCATTCTATGATTCTATGATCCTATGATATGAATCTATGAACACACTTCAAAATGATTTTTATGAGATATAGATATAGAAGGCAGAAATTCACCCTTTTGTCTTTATTCACAGTATCAAAATATCCATATGAGCTAAAGATCACATGCAATGCACCACCTCGGTTGTTCTGGTTTGGCCGGAAGAAATTTAAACTTGAAAGAAGAAGAAATTAAGCTGAGCATGAAATCATGCAGAGAAGTAGCAATCACATATTGTTCTTACCTTTCTGGCAGTTGTTTAACAATAATGCAGTGTTTACTTGTCAGTTCCACGTACATCACTTTTTCCAGAACAGAAGGACAGATGGGGAAAGATCTTGCAATAAAGGTGCATTGCAAGACACAAGGAAATATAAATTCTCTGAGATTCAGTCAGTTCTTCATCCATATCTCTTGCCCTTAATATACCCATGTGGGTTTGTATGAGCATCAGAATACCTTCACTGTCACAATACTGTGCAATAAAATCTTAACAGGCTTTGGAGACCAATGCAAATTAACATTTTGAGTAAATTTTATGGTTTACACCCTGAACTGAAGCCTAAGAAGCATATATCAGTAAGACTACAAAAATATATCTGAGTGACTTATGAATATAAACAATTCAAGAATAAATGCTTAGACATAAAAGCTTTTCCTAGTCATATAAAAAATTAACGTATACATTAAGATGCTACTTTTATTTCTTATTCATTTTCTTTGTTCAGAAATATTTAATTTATTTTCCTCTCTAATTATTTGCATTTCACTTGAAATATAATGAGATGTTTTCAGATCTGAAGTCCTAAAACTGAAGATAGCATTTGCCCACCTAGAAGATTTTTCATAGTAAGAGCTATCTGCCTTCTCTCAACTTTAAGTGAGCTTGACTTTACACGGTCCTCTGAAAATAGCAGTTATTTCTAAAACTCATCTAGTAAACTGTTTTTGAATTTGAAAAACATATTCAAGATTCTTTTCTGGGCAGAAGGAGCTTAGTAGAAAGTAGTAAAAATAACAATTAGATTTGAGAAATACGCTTATAAAGCTGAAGTGTAAGACTGATGAATAGTAGAGTAGATCCACTCTTAGAAAGTACTGTGGTTTTTTTTATAATAAAAATGTAAATTTGTTAATACTTTTGAGAGCGTTATGTGTAAATAATAGGACAGTTAGAGGTAGCAGCTGCTTGTAATAACCAGTGTTTTGTATCTGTTACTCCAGGCACAAAGAACAATAAATTCAGTGAAGAACAAACTAATTATTTCTGGTGCATTTAATACTTCAGTGTGTTTCTTTTTACCTTTTAAATTATATTTCAGTGGCAATAATTTAGATTTCAACAGGTTTTCATATTTTCCCTGAAAAAAAAAAAAAAAAAATCTTGTTGCTGTTGTAAATTCTAAAGCACAGTTTATAAATCCTGAACAGTATCAAATTGTTCCAGTGGTCTGATAAAAACTTGGAAGTTTTGGATATTTCAAAAAGAAAATGTAAAAATTGACACTTGTGGCCATTTTTTGGCCTAAGAGTCAGCTCATAAATCTCTCTGGTTACTGCTCATAAACTACACTGTCTCCTCTCTTGTGCTACTCCAATCCTTCTGTTTTTAGAAAATATTGCAAAGATGACAACTCTATTCCTGTCATTTCTCTTGAAAACTTATAGAATTCCTTCTTCTTATCACTGACTAAAGCCACAAATGTTTACCAATCAAGACTGATTAGATTTTTAAAGTAACTTATAGAAGATGCTGTTCATGTCTTCCCTGTTGCTGCAAACCATCTCCATATAACATTTACCTCCTTGTAATCATATCTAGTGCCCTACAGTGTTTTATGGGGTGACTAAAGCATTGTAAATGTCCTTATCTTTTTGAACTATTCCCTTCCTCACCCCTAGCCTTCAGCGTTGAACCGGGAATAGACTCCAGGGCTCACTGTGGTTCAAATAGCTGATGAGTATGCAGTTGTGTAATGCACTGCAGCAGTGTGAGTCAAATCCTTCTCCAGGGGCTGAACTGTGCAGGGATGTGTTTCAGTCAGTTTGGTAGGATTCAGTAGACATTATTGTTAAAAACAATTCCACTTATTTCATGCACAGTTTGGTGTGTAGGCAATTCTTCCCACTATTTCTCTTATCTTTAAAGTTTACAGCAAGAGATCTTGCTCTGTCCATGTTCTCCAAACCTCAAACCTAATCTGAACATTCAAGGGGAATCCTGTGCTTAAGGCTTTAAGCTTCCAGGATCCAAAAATTAAGAAATTAAAGACTAGTTGAAGCATTTCCACTTGAAAAAGCAACACATTCTATTTTCTGCAGGAATATGCAATTCTGTCAAAACTTTTGTATAAAACAAGACAGCCAATGAGATCTGCTCCACACACCTAAGTCTTTGCCTTCCTGACAGCTTCCCTTGGTTCCCCAGCTGAATGCCACAGACTTCCAGGTTCTAGAAATCAACCAGTTTCCCAAATTGCATAGCTGACCTCTTCCTTCAACAGTCACACTTTCAACATTTTCATCTCCCCACTCTCCAACCTTTCCCCAACTTAAAAAGAGCTGAAATGTTTACAATTAAGTTCTATTATTTTTCCTGCATTCTTTTTCCTGACCAGTTATAGTTTAGTCTCTATCGCTAATCTAGAGGAAGGACTGGTTTGGTGATTCATAGCAGGAGAATAACACTTAAGCGTACATTTTGTCTTCAAAAGGATTAAGATAACCTTTAAATTAAAGTATGAATCACCAAAAGACATATTTCACAGTTAATGCATCATACTTCCCCTGTGTGATCACTGGACTGGAGGTGTGTCTCGTGCCCCTGTCAGTAGGTCTGCATCCCCAACACGCTGTGATCACAGCAATCATGCAGGATGTGCCAGTCTGGGATTGACCTCCTGCTCTCCCTGAAGCAAAGACAAGCTTCTGCAATCACCACCACCATGGTGAAGAAGTCTGACCACCTTTCTTCAGGCCACCCAAGGGAAGGAGAAGCTGCATAGGTTCCTCCTGTCTTGAGGCTGTTCCAGTTTGCGCAACACTATAAAATGTATGCTTGAGCAAGGGCCAAAAGAGGAGCCCTCATCCAATTCACCACAGAGAAGGAAATCATGCTCCAGCTCTTGTGCTGGCCTCCTCTGCCTCCCCATGTCTGGGGCTCTTGGCTTGAAACACCTCCAAAGACAGGTGACAGCTGAAAATAAAAGGGTGTGAGGATCACAGATTTCCAGGCTGGCCCCTAAAGTCAGAGTTAGTGGAGGTTTCATTCTCTTGTGGATCTAACCCTGAGGGATCACTGCATAGCACACCTGTTACTACAGCTGCTGTTGGCTATATCCAGTTTCTAGAAGTCCTTGAAAGCCTCTGTAGTGTTGTGAGAAGTGAGTGATGACATGGGCTCCTTCGGGGAAGTCCCTCCAGCTGGAAGGCTCTATCATCACCAGGCCTGACTTTGCACAGTGTTACTTGTGCAATTACACAGCCCTGTACTTAAAGGACCTCTGCTGGGGCATCTCATTTTACCAGACAGTCTGGGAACGGAGGATTCTTTTTCCTATATTAGGTTAGCACTCAATGCAATCTCCAAATGTGTATGAATGATTTCTTTTTTCCACTATGCCTTTCCCTGGGATCCTTCTCCAACATGCAGAAGGTATCCCTGCTGTGTCTTGCTCTTCTGTTGGCATAGGTTGCAGCACTCCTGGGTACATCATGAAACATCAGTTTTGTATATTTTAAATTGTTGTAAATTGATACAAAATATGATAGATAGGGAAAAAACTTAATAAAATTATTTGAGCATCATTAGGTAATCTGTTCGCTGTTATTCATCATATCCTTCCCAACAGTATCAGACAAAGGCTGGGCGGGTGTTTTGATTTATAAGGGTGCTGCTGTAGTTTTAACCTACTTGCCTAGCAGCTGCACCATGTTCTTCAAAATGTTACACGACACTTCTGGGGAAAAAAGAAAAAAAAAAAAAAACAAGCCTGAATCATGAGTTTTCCACACTTTGAGGCTATAAGAGCTTCATTCACTGCAGGATTTAGGGAGAAGATGAGAGAATTTTGCAGTGTCACTTTTCAACTTCTGTTACTTGAGTATTGCTCTGAGGTGGTTTTAAATACTTCTTTGTCCTGTTATTGGTTTTTTTTGTTTTGTTTTATTTCTCTCTCAAAGTCACTAAACAACCAAACTTCCAAAGTATTTCCAAAGTTCTGCCTTTGACACATTATGCAGAGATAGCATGGCCACAGCATCTCCTGCCATACAGTTCTAAGTAACTCACATTCTAGTTATCCAACCCCAACAAAACAATTGGTAGTTTATGTGATACTGTTCCCTCTTCAGTAGCCAGAATAACACACTGCAGAGATAACTGCCCTCTACAAGCCTTTGGGAAGTTGCTATTCAGGTACAGTAAGTTAGAAATAACCAAAAATGTGAATGAAATTGGCCCTTAATAGTCAGTGCTGCAATCTAAACGACGTTTAAGAGCATCAAGGACTACCTGCTCTTATCTGCAACTTTAGCCCAAAGATTTGCACTTACAGAACAGAAAAATATTTTACCTAAATCTTCCTTGAACCCTTTATTTTGTCCAGCACAAGCCCTTTAGCTGGCCCTTTACGTTTCGAGATAAAGCCCTGTGGTTTTTTTGCTGACAATAGTGTATAACACTCCTAGCAGAGTCTTATACTCCTAGCAGAACAACTGCTTACTTAGTTCAAAATCATTTTTGTGATGTTTATTTGTAATAATTCAGCTGCAGGAGGATTGCATGCATTCAAGGTGATGCATAACTTTGGAAAGAATTGGAAAAGAAAGAAAACATTGTATTAATAAATAACTAGAATATGAGCAAGATATATGTTTGATGCAATTTTGGGACTAGTAAATTCAGCTGCATTTCTAGGAGGGTTGACATATGAGAATCTACGTATAACATGTAAGAACTCTCAGAACCTATATCTTGTCCTCAAAGAGTGAATTAAGGCATCAATTCATGTGCCCTTAGAAAGGTGTTTAGTAACATGTTCTGCCCAGCACCAGCAGAGCACCGATCTCCTGAAGATCCTGTTGTGACAGTCAGTTCACTGCAGATAATCCAGGGCATTACAAATAGTACTAAGAGCTGAAGTGTGGGCAGGATAACTGAGCCTAAAAGATAGTCATGGTTCTATAGAAAGGGACACCAGAATTAAGAAATTACAACATTAATTAAAGGTTGTCTCATCAAATTTAATTCAGTTCTTCATTTACATACTTGGAGATGTACTCTTAAATTATTTTTCTTGTTTCTGTTCTCTTTCCTCCTCCATACTCCAAATTCCTTCCTATGTGTCAAGCTCTGCAGTCCCTCTACTTTCCTATCTTTCTTCTTCCTTATGCCCAGCATCAAACTGAACCATGGTAGGCAGCTGCAATACCTGCATTTATACAGTCAGAAATTTTTCTGGCAGCTCAGTGGATTTCTAGCTTGTTGCTGCAGATGGCATGGGGGAGGAATGGGGCTTGTTCATTAAAGTCTCTGTAGTCTCTACTGAACAAACAGAAATTTTTCTGAAGCCTTCCAGCTTGGCAAAGATCACAGACAGCTGAAAGTATATTCTTCATACAAAGATTCCCTGCTGCATCACAGCTTGTCCTTGCCTCAAGGATAAGAAGCCTAATGCTGCTGAGGAAGAACCTTTCTGACATGGTCTACACAACCTGATTTTCCGCAGATATGTCCCTTTCTCAAACATCTGGATAGGGAAACAAGAAAACAAAACAAAAACAAAAGCAAACAAATAAAAACAGCCCGTGATAATGTTGAACGTGAAAAGAGAAATCCCCAGTTAATACCCTCAGGTGAGTAACAAAATATAGAACTTTCTGGATGTATCACACAAGTTTCAGCTGTAATTATCACCCTAGACAAGCCTCTAAGAATGCAAGCAAATATTATTCAGTACAAATGACACAACTACACTTTCCAGTATATGGACACACCCCAGTTTATTGATTTTCACAACAAGCAACATAAATAGTAAAATTTCTTTCCATATATCTTTGCCACCAGATCGTTTGTCTGCTATGACTCTTTTGTTCAGTTACACATCTCCAGTTCTCATCCACGCCTTCACCCTCGCAGATCTTCATTATTACCACCATCTTCTTTCTTATTAGCTTTTGTCCACAGGTACGCTTTTCTGAATCTGATGCTTTAACCATGTTAGCTCTTTTTCTGCATCACTCCCTTTTGATCAGCCACAGGAAATACCTTGTCTATGTTCACTGTTAGAGTCTCAGGCAGCTTGTTCTGTTGTCATTCACTCATTATCATGACAGCATCAATCTTGCACCAGCCCAGCTTCCAGTTAACAACAGTGAGAACTGTGAGATCCATTAGAATGCCTGAGTGTGCCAGGGAACAAGGTAATGGAAAAATAAAGAACATAAGCCAAAAAAAAAAAAGAGAGAGAGAGAGAGAGAGAAGAAATGCACTTTCCTTATGCTTTCGCAATATAAACTCTGTATTGCTTTACACTATAGATTTTTAATTAATATAGCTCTTGTTTTTAAAAATATTGGTTTTCTAACTGAAAAAAAGTAAGCTATCAGTCAAAGCATTGATCTTTCTCAGATCTAAGACTATTTTCTAGTATTTATCCTACTGCAGACATCTGAACAAAAATTGCACCTTAAAAATACAGTAATATTTGCTATCTTGAAGTAATAGCAAATTTTACCGGCAAGTGTAAAGAAGTGTTCCAAAGAGGTTGGCATTTTCAAAGTTTAGAATACAGTTCTTTTGAAAGACTTTTGTCAGTCTCTAAAACATATTATACTGCTTAGTGCTGCTTTGACCCTTGATTTTAAAGACCCATTCCAAGCTCCTTATGAACTTGGCTAATCTTTCTGTGTGGAGAACCGTATGAATAAATAATTATATTCCTTGCTTCCATTTTTGCAGACTTCCTACTGTAGGACATGTTCACTGAAATGCTGAGCTAGGTTCCCAGCAAACATAAATGAACATTGCTTTATGAGATTCCAAGGTGCAAGGCTAATTTATGCAAGATGAGGGTACATGGCATAGTTTTTAATTTTATTCTGTTATAGAAACAAGATATATCAAGACTTTATTGCTTAATGCTTCATAGACTACAATAATGAGAACTTCTTCATTTTGACCTCATTTGATTACCACATGATATTATTAGCATATAAATTGTAATTATCTCTGCAAATGGGAAGATACCTGTTTTCTGAGTACATTCAGATATCACTGGAATCTTTCGTAGGCCTGGATTTTCCTTTCTGAACCAGATGCAATTCCCTTTCAGTGATTTAATTGCTTCCTTTCCATTTAATTATTCTGAAGATTAACTGCAGGCAAGTGTATTCCAATAATAGGCTCATCTACAAAGAACAGGAAGCTTTCCCTGTGGTCCAGGGAATTCACCACTTCCGACTGCAGCTCAGTCATATAGCTATCAGGTTTCTCATTGCCCCTGGGCTTTATATGTCACCTTGTCTGTTTGAGTGTGAGGAAATGTCATGGAATGAACTGCTTGTGCCTGGATTCCCATACAGAGCAGGAAACAACAAAATCCTTCCTCTAACCTGAGAAAAAGTTGTAAAGAAACCAGACTGGATAATTAAATTATTAACTATATATAATATAGTTAATAATTATATTCTCATATATTTTACTCATTATACTTATTATATTTAGAATAGTTTCTGTCAATAAATTTCTGTGAAAAACGAGGAGTTAAAACTGGCCAAGATTTGTCTGCTAATGTTTACTTTGTTTGGGCAAAGAAACTTTTTCAATCATAATATATATACTGAAAAGTGATTGATCCAATTGCTTGGCTTGAAAGCCAGGGCTGAGATTATTGCATTCATTATGTAATAATGATACACCATGGGAATTTGTTTTCACTTTCTTAGGTGAAGGCTTAGTTATATGTTGAGATCATTTGTGCTTCAGTGATTAAGGGATTAATGAGAAATTTTTTTCTTTTTCTTCAGATTGCATTGAAGAACAGGACAAGAGGGAATGGCCACAAGTTGTGCCAGGGAAGATTTAGATTAGATTTGAGGAAACAGTTTTTCTCTGAAAGAGTGGTCAGGCACTGGAATGGCCTGCCTAGGGAGGTGGTTGAGGCACCATCCCTAGCGCTGTTCAAGAAGCGTTTAGATGAGGTGCTAAGGGATTTGGTTTAGTAGCTTAGTGGGTAGGGATGGTGATAGGATGGTTGGCCTAGATGATCTTGTAGGTCCTTTCCAACCTAATGTATCTATGAATCTATGAATCTATGAAGTGTTATAGTATCACAGAGTATGCCAGGTTGGAAGGGACACATAGGGATCATCTAGTCCAACTCCTGGCTCCACACAGGAGCAGCCAAAATCAAACAAGATTTCTGACAGTGGAGTGTAAACACTCCTTGAACTGTGGCAGCTTGGTGCCCACTGTCCTAGGGAGCCCTTCTTCAGCCCTCTGTTGAAGAATCTGTTCTTAACACCTTCCCCTGACAGCTCCATGTCATTCCCTCCAGCCCTGTCACAGTCACAGAGTGCAAATCTCAGGCTGCCCCTCTGCTCCCTGTGAGGAGCTGCAGCTACCATGAGGCCTCCGCTCTGAGGCCTCCTCAGCTCCTCTGCTCTGCACTGTGCTAACCAAGGGCCTCAGCCACTTCTCGCTCATTTTCTCCTCTAGACCCTTTGCCATCTTTGTAGCCATCTGCTGGACACACTCTACTAGTTTTATGCTCTTTTCGTACTGTGGCAACCAAACCTGAACACAGTACTCATGGTGAAGATATACCAGTGTGGTGTAGAAGTGGGACAATCATTTCCCTCAACCAACTGCCTGTCAGCAAACCTACCACCTCACTCATCCCTACCCTAGCAAATAGAGGTTGATTTTATAGTGAGCCAATGTGCTTCACATGCCTGACTGGTTCCTCACACCCATTCCCTTGCAAGAATATATAATCCACATATGCAGCATGGCACCACAGCCTCACCCATTGACTGAGGGAAGCTCATGGGATACGGGTGGGAGAAAGGAGCCAGGAAACACCCACAATAGGAACAGCAGAAATATGCAGATAGAAGAAGAGACGCTCTAGCCCCGTCCATATTGTATAACATGATGCTCCCTGGTTCATCTGCCAAGAAGAGTGCAGTGAAACAGTACAGTACCTAACAGTAAGGCGAATTATAGTGGCTTGGGTTGTTTATCTTTTAGCTTGAGATATATCCATAGTCAAAGTTCCTTTTTTTGCCAGACTAGGTGTACATGGAATATTTTTTCTGTCACTCAAATTCTAAGAATATGAAGACTTAGGACTTATTAAGTAGTAAACATCAGGTGAACGATGCATAAAACATGTTTTGATATCTTTTCTTTCTTTTTTTCTCTTATTTGAATTTCCACCAAGAAATAAGCTCTTCAGTTAGTCCTCACTGGTAGAAAAATATCCACCTTAAGTTCAGTGGGTCTGGCAATGAGCCTTTGGAAGTTATCATGTAATAAAAATCAATCATTTCAGAGAAGATTTTTGCTGTCTCCTTTAATCTCAGGTTTAGTTTTTACATTTTCATTTCTACTGCTTGTGTTTTGTGGAAGTTTCTTCTTGTTCTACCCAGCAGAGGCACTGCTTACTTGTTAAGATGTGCAGCAGTAGAGGCATGGCGAGTAGGGAACAGCAGATAGTAGGATCTTTGCCCAGTCTCAGAGGGGGAATGCCTACCTGCCAGTCCTGCACAAAAACTTCTCAGACCCTGACCAGCTTTTTAAGTTTATATCCACAGATGTGGCTATGGTCACAGCCAGTGCACATCAGTGAGCCTGATCTGAGGCTGACTCTGTGTCGGGGAACCTTAGCGAAGAGGCAGAAGGATTTAGCCAGGCAGGGGAAGCACCAAGCTAACCATTTCACAAGCACATGGGTCTGGACTAGTTCAGCAGATATCATCTCTTGGCCAACCTCCAGGCTAAACAGGCATAGATAGTGAATGCAGGAAGGAACAAGGAGTATTATGATAGGAAATAGAGGAAAAGAGAACTAAGGTTAATCTGTACAGGAACAGAAGTGAGATGCTCAGGATCTTTTGATAGGAGGGTATAGAGGGATTGAGGGTAACTATTGTAACACTGGGAAGTTTGCAATCTGATAATAATTTAGGGAATTACATAGTGCATTCTGGTATATATTTGAATTGCATGTCCTGTCCTGTACATTTCCAGACAGAAAGAAATAAAAGGTCTGATTAAAAGGAATTTTGATAACACCTCACTGAGGGAAAGGCTGCAGCACTGACTGGTACCATGTCAGTTCAGCTACCTCCCCATTCATCCCCACTCCAGCAAACAGATGTGTTACATGGGAGGGCCAAAAGGAGGGAAAACTTTCTGGACACTCCAGCATTGGGAAAGCCTCAGCTGGAAAGCGTACCCTATGGAAATTTCAAGAACTTGTTTTTTCTGTCACTCTCCCAAGTGAGAGCCTGAATTTCCAGGGCAGTCTCAGTATGAATTTGGTTAAAAAGGCAACTCATCACAAGTCACAAGTCCCTGGCTACATTAATTCTGGATGCCATGGGTCAAGATTGTTACATACTGCAGCTGCAGAAGAAAGCAGGATAATGCAAGCTTACCTGTAAATCAGAAAAATATCTCTAAGTTATCAGTCACTTATGTCCGCATCAGTGTAGCGGAGACAAAATTCTTACCAATTCTGTCAATTCTTAACAAATTTTAGCTGATATCTTAGCAGTTACATAAACACTGATTTTCATAAGATGACATCTCTTTTTTTAATTACTCCTGTTCTTTGGTCACCATATTTGGATACTGAACAATTAGACTAGATTTAAAAAACGATTGACCAAATACAGCAATCTGTACTACTGTTAAAAACTATACTTACACAAAACACTTCTATGGATGTAGTCAAGAAGTAGGAGTGATGGACAGCTGCTGCTGAGATTAACTATAATGTAAAATTTCAATTTTATCTCATTAGGTAAGCAAAGACAGAATTTTTGAAGGCAAATATAGCAAATATAAAGAGCAAGCAGTCAGCTTTGCTGAAATGGGGTGCTGATGTCAAATATTGATTTGAGGGATAAGTAAAATTCAGATTTACAGTAATGCACATGAGAAAAAAAATTATCCCCCAACAGACTCAGGAATGCAAACCAATTTGAGCCATCCCATTGCTTTAAAGAAGATTAGCAATAGTGATTTCATTTCTGAAAGGTGTATGACTGACTAAATTTTCATTTAAAACTTACAGAGACGAAATATTCAGTCCACCAAGTCTATACTTTCCTGTGCTCAATTAGCTTTATAGTTCAAATACATTTATAATGAATTTGTTGTGAATGAATGAATTCCAATGTTTATTGTGTCAATGTAAACATCCTACTTCGGTCCCATTCATGATGGATACTGAGAAAAGTGTTCTTCTCTTTTTAAAACAACAGAAACAACAGAAAGACTCAAGATTATCAACCCTTCTTGCCACAAGTATCCTTCTTTGATTTTCTTCCCAATAGCAACAGTTCTTTAAATCTTAACTTCTAGCTCAAGTTTTCTACAGTGTGCATCTGTCAGATTATACTTCTACTTTTATAGCATGAGTAGATTATTGTCACAAAAGAATGTCACCTTGTTGATTCAGAAACTATTTGTGATCCACTATAGTATTAAAAACTTTTTGAAGCACCATTCCCTATAGCTTCCCATACAGAATTAGTTCCTTTATTTTTTCCTGTAGTATCTTGCATTCGTCTCCTAACCTTGTCCCAGCCCCCTCTTCTAGGATAAGTTACATCCTATCTTTCCTGTCTCTTTCTCCAGATTTTTATTTTTGCTGTTATCTGCCAACACATTTGGGGTCTTTCCTAGTACTGTGTCATATGCAAAACTAACAAACATTCTGACTATTCGCCATCTGTTTTGCCAATGAAACCTTGAACAGAAGCAGATCTAAGGCAGACCCCCCACAGAACCCTGAGTGTAATTAGACTTTATTAACTGCTGTATGGTGTGGTTATCTAATCAGTTTTGTGCGCACAGAATAATGGCTGTTTTTTTCCTTGCTTGGATATAAGAATATCAACTGAGACTCTGTTAAAAGTTTTGCTTGAACACAGATACACAAAGTCTTGTGCTTGCTGTCTAAACACAACACTTGTTACCTGTAAGGAGTGTTCACTTGCTTGGATTTGATCTTTACAAATCTGCATGTTGGCTGCTTCTCCTCTCCATGTTGTTTGCTACATACTGCAGACTGTTCCAGCTGTATTATGGGAACTGAATTTTGATGATTGATCTACAGTTCTCTGTCTTTTTTTTTTTTTTTCATTCTTCTTGTGGATATGCACTGACTTTCCCTACTAAGTAGAAGCATCAATAGATGCACTTTAAGGTACTTGCAAGATGACTGATCTGCACTTAACAGCAGTACTAGATGTATATCAAACCAGTATTTATTTATTTATTGCAGTATTTATGATAACCTGAAAGCATTTGATATCCTTTAGTTAAGGCAGATTTATAATCTATCATTTCATCTCAGTGACACTTTGAAAATGCTAACAGAATGAAACAACATATTTAAAGATACCTGGAAAGGTTTGGAGATCACTGTTCATGGTGTCTCTAGAGCAGAGGTTTTAATGGTTCCTTTATAACCTCAAAGACAGAAGAACTTACAAAAAAAAAAAAAAGAAGAAGATATAGAGGGGATCTGATTCATGTCTATAAATATCTAAGATGCGGGAGGCAAAGGGATGAGGCTGGACTCTTCTCAGCAGTGTGTGCTGACAGGACAAGGGGAAGCGGCCACAAACTGATGCATAGGAAATTCCGCAGGAATGTTTGTAAGAACTTCTTCACAGTGCAGTGACGGAGCACTGGCACAGGCTGCACAGAGAGGTGATGGAGTCTCCTTCTCTGGAGACGTTCCAGATCCGCCTGGACACCTACCTGTGCAACCTGGGCTAGGGAACTGCTGTGGCAGAGGGGTTGAACTTGATGATCTCTAGAGGTCCCTTTCAACCCCTACTGTTCTGTCATTCTGATTCTGTGATTCTGTGAATATTGTATGGGTGTCGGGGGTCCAAGATTTTCATGATGTCCAATCACAGTTTTAAACTCCAGATTTCCAATTTTATCTTCACAATAGTAACTGAGGACGAGACCCACACAGCCTAACTTTGGAAACACGAGATTTAGTTGCCTGGGCTACGGTAACTATGCAGGCTCTCTTTCGATGTAACGAAGACAAACTGACACCTCCTTCCTAGCTGCGGTACAAAACAGACGAGATGTCCTTTTCATTCTCACTCATCTGAACTTATGTGAGCATTGCAGATGGATTGCATTAATTGCTATAAGGAGATGTTGCAGAACACAAGCAATGGCTCCACCGTGAAAGCTGGTGGCTCTTCACTGGAGCTGCTACTGTTATCTCAACTGTGAACAACTACACTGAAACCTTTATTGGATACATCAAAAGTTATATGAACATGCCAGTAAAATGAGCAGGTTCCTAGTAGTCTGACATATCTGAATTTAACCAAATGATAAATGTATTTCTTTTGCTATATATGTTAGCACTGTATCTAAGTAAATGATTTGATTTGTCAAAACTGTTCACTGAGTGAAAAAGTTCTATTTTATTACCTCAGCAGTGAAGATTATATATCCCAGAAAAAGGAAAATTTAAAAAGGTACTTACAAGTATTGATCATACAGATGGAATCAAGGTGCTATTCATGTGGAAAAAATATCAGGTCTCTGATCTCCTGCTTAAAGTAGTAGGAGTCTACAAGTAGCTAAAAAATCAAGGATTAAAATAAACAAATGCAAGGCATGGGACAACTTTAATGTTTTTGGAGATAAACTAGTATTGGGAAAATGCAAACTAAGGAAAAAACATTTCTCTATGGACAGATAACTTTGCAGCTCTTTCTGAAGGGAGCATTCATAAAGATGGATAAAAACAGAAAAAAATGTCCACATAAGATGGACACATATAGAATTATTTTGGACTTTATTTGCAGTTTTGTCTGCAATGGTTGCATTTTTATTGAATAAATATTCTTTAATTGTCTGAATTTTTAATGAAATCTCTTGTCTTACAAAAAAAATTCCTTTAGTTCAGGTAGTTGCCAAAGAACATGTCAAGCTTTCTGTTTTGGTGCTTTTTTATAAAATTATATTTTTCACATGAAAAAGATTAAAAAAATCTGAAAACCAAACACAGCATTTGATTTTGTTTTTCCTTAAATATTTCTAGCAAATTAAATATTAGTTGCACTTGGTTGCTCTTCTCTGTTGTGTTTGTTTGTTTTGTTTTTTTATTACTTTGAATTTGACTTTAGCTGGCCTGAATTTTAATCCTTTATTTTTTGTGTCTCAAGCGTGAACCATAACTCCACTGATAAATCAGATCTAATGAGTGGCATCAGCCACAGTAGGAGAAAGATCTTGGACTAGATCAACAGTAAGATTAGTGCACAAATCAGGGCCATGGTATAAATGGTGTCAGCTCATCACTGTATTTCACACTTCCATGAATACTTACGACTGTTAGTATTCCTTTACTGGATCCAAGATTTTTAGGAGACAATTCACTTAAAAAACATCAATGATAATGCAGTATTCTCCAGCAAAACCCTCATTTTCATGACACAAGGGATTCCCACTCACAGCGAGTAGAAACATTAAGTCAAATTTGAATTAGCACTTTCTTTTTCCAAGAATCAGCTGGACACAGCCCCTTACAATCATATTCCAACACTGAGAATCAGCTAAGCATTAGAGAAGTTCATTAATGCAAGTCCAGCTATGTCTGTATCGTAGTTCAGCTTCCAGCTCTGTATTACATAGGTCTACCATAAGCTGTTCTAAATAATTCTAAATTATGTGTGTATATATAAAATATTCATGGATGTACTCATTTGACATTTGAGCTGTTTGTTTTGAACTGGAGCAGTTGACAGACCTTCTTAATGCTACCAGCATTAGCATAGCACTGCTTAACTTATTCCTGCCCAGTAAAATTGGCTCCTCTTGGAGGCACAGATCAACTTCTGCCTTACAAGTCAGATAGCTACAAAGAGGAAAGGCTTATTACAAGGAAAATATGTCTGACAAATTCTGCTTTTACTGATGTGAATGTAAATCTAACATCAATGAATGAGAATTATTCTAGTTTTAAATTGGCTTGAATAAGAACTGAATTTTCTTCATAACAATTCCACAGCATATTTCATCTTGATAGAACTGTGTATACTCTCTTCGAAGAGAAGAACTTATAGAAGAACAAAACTACTAACATAGTAGTCATCATGAGTAACAGAAAACTGCAAAATCGTCCTGTCTTTAATTTTGCCTACCAAAAATTAAGTGGAAAATAGTCATAACTTTTTACTTAAAGAAATAACATAGGAATGTAAGTCATGTTTACTCTGAGTAAGCAGAAGTTATATGCTAGATCAGTCCCATTGTTTTCTGAGGATATTTTTTTCTTGGTTTATATGACTTGGAAGATATGCTCGATATATAGATATATAGACACATAGATATAGATACATATGCAAATATATGTAGATACTTGGTTGTGGTTTTTTTTTCACAACAAAATTAAAGATTCCTTTTCTTTAAATCCTTTCATCCTTCAAAATGTTGGTGTTAGTCTTCCAGGTTTCTAAGAAGCTGCTCATCTTCATAGTAAGAAGTATGCACCCTTCAACTTGAAAGGGAAACTTCATGTCCAAAATATTTAAAGTGTTAATAGGACTGTTGCAACATTATTTCATCCAATGGACTTTATCCAAGATGATGCTGCAGGTGACTAATTTTATAAATAGCAACAAATTGACTGACTCCATAATTTACATCAATAGGGCCTCCTCGGCTTGAAATGAAACAGATTGTACTGTGCTCCATACAGATTAATGGGGTCTTATTATGTCATCCAAGTAATTGATTTCCTGGGCAGAAGAAAAAACATCCCACAGAAGTCAAATCATTAGGAAAATGTCTCATCTAAAGTATATTCTATCTGCAACCAGAAAAGAGGAGCAGAAGTCTTCTGAGGTAAGTGTGATTAATTTAAAAATCTGCAAGGTCTGCAGCATTTTCTCATTTGTTATTCAATCATTAATAAGACTCATAGATCTTTGCCAGCATCCAGTCTGAGGCAATAGCTATATTGAACAGTCAGAAGCTTGATAATAAAGCAATTATATCAAAGGCTAGAAAAAAAGAGTCCACTTTGAGGTATCAGGGAAATCCATTAATTTCAAAATCTAATTACTTCCTATTGTTATGAACTGTGTGTTGTTGAATCAGCAGAATAAATTACTTGAAAATTAGTATTTTCCACTGCTTCAGAGGTGACCAAGCATCATTTCAGATGACCACGTATTTCCATCACAAAAAAAGAAGGGTTTGGTCACACCAGGTAGATGCTCCAAGTCAGGACGGGACATCAGAGTTCCCCAGAAGGAGGGAGAGACATCACTGAGATGCCTACACTTCCTGTTCTTGCAAGCACACTGAGAAAGGGAGACCTAAGACATTTTTAACAGGATCTTCCAGAGGATTTGTGAAGGGTTATGGATTTGGGTGATCTTTCAGAGAGGCAAAAAAGTTGCAAGAGCTTAATGGGAAATAAGTTAAATCCAATAACAACAAAAAGAAAAAAATAGACAACAATCTGAGAATATAATTTTTTCTTCTCATTATTTCTAAGTTCTTATTCTTTGTCTTGTTACTATAAATCAGCATGTATGTTAGATCTGCTACAACAATACAAACAGGTGGAGAAGTATCAATACAGAGACTGAAATAATAGAATATCTTCAAGCTGTCTTCCACATTTCAACTGCATCTCTTACCAGTGAAAATCTTCCAACTCTTTATTCAATTAAGGTATTTAACCTCTTATATATAGAGAATTTTTGTTACTTATAATCCTATCTAAAAATATTTTTAAGGACCTACTCTTTGACATTTATTCTTCCTTTGTTATCTTCTAGGAAGGAGAGTGGTCTGAAATGTTAATGTTTTAATTATCTCAACTCCAGGTGAACCCGAGAAGAGAATGAGAAATAAAAGATAGATTAATCCCACATATTTGATTAAGAGAAGCTATACTTATTGTAGGATAATCCTTCTTGCTCTTTCTGTGATGTCCGAGTTTATCTGAAGGCAGTGGAAAAAAGAAAACCAGAAGAAAAATCACAGTTCATGCCTTTAGAATTTCACTGGAGAAATATTCATAAATAGTATTTCATACTGTGTGAATAGGGAAGTAGGTACTCTTGAGGTTCCCAGGAAACTCCCATCCACATCTGTAAAAGAGGAGGTGGAAGTAGTGAATAAACAGATATATGCTCTAGAAATATAACTGGGTATAGCAGAGCATACCTGTCTTCCCAAAACAGCATTCACCATGTCATCATACAAAACACATCTGGGAAGTTAAAAAAGATTTAATGAATAGAAAAAAGAAAAAAAAAGAGGAAAGGGGAAAAAAAAAAGGAGTCTTCATGTACTGGAAAGGGAAAAGCTCATAAGCTTGCACAGACACAAAACCCAGAATTTTGTTATCAAGGCTGCAGTGTGTTGAACTGCAGGAACTCCTGTATGTATTTCCTGAGACAGATATATGTTTGTTCTCAGTTGCTCTCTCTAGAGGTAGGATGTTTCAAAGTGTTGTCAATGGCCCAGAGACCCACATTAACTCATCAGCGATTATAAATTGCTGATTTAAGAGACCATGGACACTTCTGAGACAGCTAAACTTGCAAGACTAGCCTCTCAGATTATAATCATTCACAGAAATATATATATATATATATCTCAGAACTAGTATAAAATGCAAAGTGTGTTGTGCTTTTGGCATTTGAACTACTTCATCCCCAGGATTAAACTGAAGATACACAGTTTGTCTCAGAAGACATGTTTTTCCCATGATTCATTTGCTTTGTGAACTGATTATAACCTTCAAAAAGACAAAGGTATCTCACTTTGGACAAGAAATATTGTGACGTTGGATATGCACAGTTTTGTAGGCTTTCCATCATGTTAATATGATTCTTCATGAAATTTCCAACACCAGAATAGTCAAAGTATTTAGATTAAGATGAACATCATTCTCATATTCAGGCAATGTCCGTAAGTTTACAGTGTTATAAAATGCATGTCCTTCTTAAATAATGATAGTAACTTCTCTAGGCTATTGTTTCAGTGTTCAAGCATAGATTTAAGTCTATAAGATGTGGTAAAATTAATACTTCTAAATACTCTTAGGACATTTTCTTTCGTTAAAGTGTGATTGTTTTTTTTTAATGGACACCAGAAAGCCTAATGCATAAAATGACATATAAAATACTGACAGACATTTAGTCACAGTGTATTTATCAGATCTAAATAGATTTGAATTAATTTTATTTCACCGTTGATTTTTCCTGGAGTTTCAGATTATCAAGTCAATACTTCAGGCATACTGGAGTATGAATCTAACTGACACTTAAATCGTAGAATCATAGAATCATAGAATGGCCTGGGTTGAAAAAGGCCTCAAAGGTCATGTAGATTTAAACCCCCTGCCATGGGCAGGGTCGCCCACCACTAGATCAGGCTGCCCAGAGCCATATCCAGCCTTGGAATGTCTCCAAGGATGGAGCATCCACAATGACTATCTGAAATATTGTTAAATACAGATGAAGCAAAGAAGGATTAAAGTCAAATCTAAGCAGTTGTGTTAGGAATGAGTGTTGATTGCTCAGAAATGTTATGCCAGAAGTCATTTTACTGATTTTGCAAAGAGAACACGTAGGAACACATAGAGCAGAAGAAACAGCCTGAGGACTGCATGGTCTTTTGTTATTTAGTCTCTGAAAATGAGTTAGTGGGCAAACAAACTGAAACTGTACCACAGTGTCTTCCTCTCTCATGCAGACATGTTAAAACTCCCTATCACATAACTAAGCATCGAGGGCCAAAAAGGTTCTTAAATTATGCAACAGCTTGTAGGTCTGACACAACAGTAAGGGATATGTCATTCTAGTGATGCCTCTAAATGATTTCCAAAAATGCTAGAAAGGCATTGCCTGACTGAACCATTTCAACATGATAAAAGAGAACCATTCTTAACTGTGAGTGAATTTTAATGTATTGATTTTAATCTGATCATTATGTTCTGCTTAGCAAAAGATGCAATACATTGCAGATCTGACAAATGCATGAGCCTGAAGAAAAGCTGGAAGTGAGCAATATTGTAAACCAGGAGTACAGGTGCATATGCAAACAATTGGAGAGTGTGACATGGGTTTCCAGTCATGTTGCTCCTTTTACAGTCTCCACATAGATCACTCCAGTGCAGATCTGGCTATCTACAGCAGTATGGCAATGTTATTACAAGAAGTTACAGCCCTCAGGATGGTAAACTGGAGGGGAAAAAAAAGGACAATCTTCACAATTACTTCAGTCACCAGCGACAAATTCATTGGTCATAAAATGACCACAGCATCTTAAGTGCTGCAGCTAGGTCAGCTTGCCCTGGTACATGCAGTGCTCTGGGGCCAACAGCACTCTCCACAGTCAGGATGAGAGCTTAGTGCCTCCACACCCTTGAGGGCCCAAAATGCCTAATAAACCAGCAAGAAAAACATAGTCACCTGTAGATAACAGTCAGAATGAAATTTCAGAGGTATCACATTGCAAATGGACATGTTTAGATACAGTGAAAATCCTGGTCTTTTGCGGATCCAACTCACAGTGGAATAAATATATACAGGTATGTGTGCACTATATATACTTCATATAGATGCAATTCATATACATGCAGAAAAATCTTACACTACCTAGATACTGACATAATAGGCTCCTTTTTAGAAGTAACCTGAGGGCTAAGTTGTATCTTGTAAGCATGGACCTTCAGTGGAGCAGCAGACACCTTGCCATCCCAAGAGCATCATCCAGTTTCTATTTAGTAGAGGGAGAGCGCAATCTCTGTATAGAAATAATGCAGTATATTTCCCATTCTGTAGGAAGCCAAGAAAAACTGGAGCGGAGGCCTCACCCTGCTGCTCTCTGTTCTCCTTTACTCATTTTGAGGTGATGGATGGAGACCAATTCCTGTTCCACATTTAGCTCAGAGGCTGCAATACTGTCTGTCCTTCACACAGACTTGGCAAAATGATGAAAGTGTATAGGACCCCATTTTCTTGTCTAGTTACTAGAAAGTCTCAGTCCACTAAGTAATTTCAGTTTGCCTATCTACAGTGGTAACATAAAAAGCTAGTAGAATTTATCAGAAGTAGCTCTACTGTGTATTTACATTTGAACAGGTGAGATCAGGATATTTGCATTTGTAAAAACAAATGGTTTGGATGTTTCTTAATTCTCTGAAAAAATCATTCTAGGATCACTGATTTGGGATCATGGCAGAGCATGACACTAAAACCAGATTTTCTGTGTCAGCTGAGGAATAAAGCTGGTAGCCCTCCTCTCTCCATTGCCTGATTCTAGAAAAATTCAATTAGCTTTCCAAGTTTGCCCTAAAAATCTGTACCTGGGTGCAGGTAGCAAAGTAGGATTCAACCTCAAATTTCCTGCCTCTGCTAATGAAGTTTTTTTTTTCTCTTTCTTTCAACAAATGGGCAGAAAATGAATGTAAGTCTCATAAGAACTCTTTAGGCTTTCAGATATAAAGCAAGTTGCTTTGGTTGCCCTCAGGGTGTCAACATAGATATGAAACAAAGTCCTTCAGTGATCTATCAATTAGTTGTGGAAATTTATTTTTTTTTTCATGTTAATGTAAAGTTTTGGCATTAAAATACCAACAGTGTCTTCCCCTAAAGTGGTATTGGCAAAAAGAAGAATATTTACTGAGTTTTAATCAGGGTGTCTCTAATTATGCAAGTTATTACTTCTTGTATGCAAAACACTAATGAAGAAGCAAGGGAACAAGGGAAAAATTGCTGCCTACACAATGATAACAAAGTGCTTGTTTGGGATGTAGTAGCATTGTTACAATTGAATGTCCAATTGTTATTTAATATATGAAATGAGATTCTGGAAAGTAGAAGCTTGAATGGCAATTGTTTGAATTAATTCAAAAATACATCAAGGAGTATTAAAGATTTTTTACCATACCATAAATGAAGATCCACTGGCTGAGGATCCAACTTGAATGAAACTCAGAATCACAGTGGGGTTTGCTGGGTATTTATATAGCTTTTATATGCACATATATATATATATGCAGATTTAAGTCACAGATATCTCTAAGAGTTTAGATACCTCATGTAAGAGAACTGCAGCTTCACATTTACTGAGTTTTAAAACCGTCTCTAAAGTAGAAAAAGATTAGAATGTTCCAGAGTCTTAATTAACTTAAGTGCAATACAGTTAATTTTATATGTTCAAGACATATCTCTTATTAAAAGTGTTAAAATACTTCTGCTGTCTAAAGCTTACTATAAAGAACTTTCTAAATTACCTACATTTTTTCTAATAAAATAAGTAGAAAGTACACTAAGAAATGACCTGAATTTTACACTGAGAAAATGATGATTCTGAGGCTCTTTTCATTTCAGATTATATTCAGATCTCATCCCTGTTTATCTTCCAAACATAATCACAGGAAGTTATCAAGGCCTTGTGATCTGTGATCTCACATGGGGAAAGTCCCACATAAACAAGGATTGTGATAATGTTTAGGCTGTGATCTTGGCACAGCTTTAGACAGAAAAAAGGATGTGGGGGAGAAGCCCCAGTCAAAATGATAGGTGCTGTGATGCTGTTTCCTTCTATGTTGTTCTGAACAGACAGTGGCAATCTACAGATGAGAAATCTACCATTCCTCTGGGATCCCTTTTCGAAAGCATATTACCCCATTTCTTGGAACCACTGATGCTTTCTGCCTGCACTGACTCAAGCTTCTACACAGGCAGTGACTCTTACAAACAGACTCTACGTCATCCTTAAGAAAAATTGATTCCCCCTTCATCAGTCATAGTGTCATAGCTCAAATCTTTATGTTAGCCTGGGAATGGAAATGTGTGGGTTCCAAGACACAGAAATGAAGGTCAAGGAAGTGAACTGAAGAAAGGGAATGAACTGAGAAGGGAAGGGAAAGTGACATTTCGGGAGAAAAGAAGCTTTTGAAGTTAACAGGTAATGTTCCTTTCTCTTTTGGGAATATTATGAAAGCTCACTGTTAGGGAACATAAAATCTGGAAAACCTCTTCATTTATTGTTAGAATCATCTGAAATACAGACCTGGCTTTTTGTTGGTTGTTTTTTTTTTTTTTCATTCATGTGAAATGCACCAGAGTGCAGATTTTCTACCTTGGTAAGTAAGGATTGTGCAATAGTTTTCCATGGTTAAACTAGAGGGTTTTTTTTCCAGGGAGGAGGGAAGTTTTTGCTCTTCAGCTTGAACTACAGTGTTGTACTTTATGAAAAGACTGTTCAGAAGGTGCAAAATATAATACTTGTTCCCTCATTAAACGTCCTCAGGTGGACCTTTACCATCTGCGATTCCCACATTGTGCTGGTCACATAATCCTGTTATCTGATGGCTTAGCCAACAAGGCCAGCCCTGTTTTGGGATCTGCCTCTCCTGAAATCAGTTTCTCGCAGTAAATTAGACTGGCAGCTGAGACAAGCTAGAGCAGATCTAAGGGGCCAGCCTCAGTGTTCCTTTCTGAAACTCACTTTCTGCTTTTATCAGACGGAGTCACAGTGTCTTGAACTTCAGGATCAAGGCTCACGCAGTTCCCCTGGTTGGGAAGAACACCCACAGTGACTGTGCTTTTCTTCTGAGGGATGGGCTAGGAGCTATCTTCAGATACAGCTTTTGACAAGCTGTCCTTTTATATCTCTAACCATCCATACTAAAAATGATAAGGAGTGTGTATTAAGAAAAAAAAAAAAAAAAGAAAGAAAAAAGAAAAAATAAGAAAAGAAAAAATCAGTTGTGTGCAAACTAGGGGTAGGAGACAGAAAATTTTGAATACTTGTTCTTGGTCCAGTGAAGAGAGAAAAAAATGTTAAATAGAAAGCCTTCTGGGCTATTTGTTTGAGCCCTGTCTTCAACAGAAATATCTGTCTTGGTAATACACTGAAAATATTCCAACTCGGTTTTTGTTTAAGTGACCCTCTGGTTTATGTAGGTCAGCTTTTCCAGCAATTATTTTTCTTTATATTTCTCAGGAAATGATGGCTGATGGTTTTTTCTGTTACTTTATATCTGTGTGCTTGATGTTACACAGATTCATAATCTGAAAGATGCAGTGATTTACAAATAAACCAACCGAATTGAGAGTGAAAAAAGAAAAAATAACCAACCCTCTGAATCTCAAATATAAAAGCAAGAGAAAAAGCTGGCTTGACTTTGTTTTAGCAGCACTCTGACTACCCCATAAAAAGAAAAGAAATAGTATTCTCAGGAGGATAAAGAGGCTTTTATGGGACTTCAGGAGAATTAATTGTGTCAATTTAGCAATGCTGAATACCTAATAATGGTAAGCAGCTGAGAGTGACTCAGCATTGCATCAAGTGTGCCCATTCTCTCAGGAAGTGTTTCAATTCAACATGAGAACCAGACTGTGATTTTTGTGATTGACAATGACTAAGACACATGTAAGATGCTGGGGCATTGAGTCATTCTTCTTGTTTTTCTCGAAGTGATAGCAGAAGAAATAATTCAATGAAATACCCTAGCTAGATTCTCAAAATGAACCCAATCATGTTTAAGACTTCGGGTTGTTTTCTGATATATTATGCCCCTTTTGATGCCCCTTTTTTTATTTCCAGAAGGCAATTACTTGTTGCTGGCATCCTCCTCCAGAACTCATCCCACAGACCTGCAAGCTGTTGCTGGCTCCAGTACCATGAGGCAAGCTTTGCCTGGCTCACTGTTGCTGTGCACAAGGTGACCACGCTTTCATGTTCCTGCGTTATTTGTGTTTGTCCTATGTAGCCTGTATAGTCACTATAACTCCTTTGAAAAAGAAGGCTATGAATTTTTTACTATTCCAAAGCCCCTGCTGTAGCCAGATGCTGCACTCTTCTGTTTACCAGGAATTTCTCTTGTATATCAATGATAAATTCAAGAAAATAAATAATATCTTGACTGCAAATATTAATATTAATATTATTAATAATAACAATAATAATTTAAAAAAGAGCAGAAACCAAGTTACAAGATGAGAACATCTTCTGCTATTTCTGTGAGTCTGCTCTGAGAGAGGATCCACCTGGGGTGAGTGGTGGGATATAAGGAGTAAATATTTAAATGTGTACGGCTCACAGAGAGAGGCAGGGAAAGACATACCATTCACTGCAATTTGGTGTGATTCACTACAGCTCTTGTCTGTAAAGTCTATCTTAGTATCAGACACACTGATAGGAGTTGTGGGAGCTGTTATCTTCATGCAAAAATAAGGAGGGAACAACTTAGTACAATACACCATGATATTATGCTTTCCCAAAAGGGCATCAGCTGTCCACTGGAGCAAATTTATGGGAAGAAATAAGAAGCCTGCTCTGAAAGTAATTCCTCCTAATTTGTCCACAACACCGGAGGCAGATGTTGGTGGCATGGCAGTAGAGACTGAACCTTCCACTCATATTCTGATACATGTTTTTTGCCATGTGACAGATGGCAGCAGAGAAGCAGTCTGACAAACTGGAGTCTGACATGAAAGTACATATGAAGCCAAGATGTGTCATTAAACTCCTCCATGCAGAAAAAATTGCACCCATTGACATTCATCAGTGCTTGCTGAACATTTATGGAGACCAAACAGGGGATGTGAGTGAGGTGGTGGGTGGTGTGTTTCAGCAGTGGCAACAGCAATAGACTTTTATGAGTACGGTATGCAGGCTCTTGTTCACTGATGGTGAAAATGCACAGCTAGTGGTGATGACTATGTTGAAAAATAACTTTTTGTAGCTGAGATTTTGTTCTTTCAAATAGTTTTACTGTATTCTTTATTTCTGTCATTGTTTCCATGGAAATAAAAAGGAGGCATTACTTTCAGAGCAACCAACATACCCAGTCTTGTAGCTTTGTGAAGTATGGCACTGTATCATGGAGGAAAACTAATCAGCTTAACTTCTGAAGGATACTCTAATACTAATAAACAGGAATTGATTGATTTAAAGTGATAACACAAGTACTAACACCAGCACATTCAGGCAGGTTATAACTTATAAGACAGTGTGTCAACACAAAACCACACAGAACTTTAAACTGTTCATATTTATTTGTACTATCTGTATTGGGACTTGCAACTTCTCCCTTCCAGACAGCTTTATTAAGTATTTTCCACTTTAAGTCCTAGGAATACACATGGCCATCCCTTTATGTGATATTTCTATGTAATATACACACTCAGGCCTTAAATGCAGCCTCAGAGTCACCTTTCAAATGTGTGTGTGTATTATCAGTGGTCACAGGTCTCCAGTTTAAGCCAGCCTATCCACAAGGCAGATATGGACTGTAGTGAATTGAGGTTCAGGTGGCAGCTCTTTCTTTGTTGCAAATTTCACTGTACAACCAGTGCAACAAAACTATTTAGAATACATGGTAACCAGAATATTTCTAAATTTCCTCCCATATTCCTCCAGCCATTGAGATTTATTGTTCTACTGACCCTCCTCATTTCTAGGTCATTTGCATAATCCTAGGCAATACTGCAAAAGAGGAGGCTCTATTTTTCTGTACAAATAATCTTTTGGATCTCTAACAGACAAGCTAGATATGTAAAGGAATGAAGTAAATATTTAAAGGAAGGAGTACTGTAGGAAGGCTTTCCCTCTGTTTTTCTCTTCACATCTATTTTGAGTCCTGGATATTCCCATCATCATTGTCTTTTCAGCATCAATTCAGTCTTTCTGTCAGTGATACATCTACTGCTCTCATCTCCTGAAATGTTAGGACTGCCAGGGCACTAAGCTACAGAGTTCTAGTTAGAGGGAAACGTAGGTTCCTGGTGTCCTAAAATAATCCAGTGAAGAAAAACAAAAAGAATGGAGAGAGGCCAACAAGGACTCTGTAATGTAACTCTAACTGTCGGGTTTTTTATGCATGTGTGGCTGCTCCATCTCATACTTGGAGAAGCTGTCACATGCTGTCAGCACCAGCTGATCTCCAGTTGGTGCTTCCAAGAGCAGCCCTTTTCAGTCAGTTCCAGTGAACTCAGATGCAGACATTTTCTCTAATGGAACTGTGTACTCCTTTGTCATGTTTTCCTTTCGG
>VXAB01009778.1:47242-68718 GCA_013399175.1 Odontophorus gujanensis | reverse complement strand
AGTGTTTATAAATACCTAATGGGCTAGAGTCAAGAGAATGGGGCCAAGCTTTTTTCAGAGGTACACAGCAACAACAAAGACATAAGCTAGAACAAAAGAAGTTCCATCTGAACATGAGGAAAAAGAAATCTTTACTGTGAAGATGAAAGAATGACAAGAGAGGTGGTGGAATCTTCCTTTCTGGTGATATTCAAAACCTGTCTGGACACTTTTCTGTTTGACCTACTGTAGAGAATCTGTTCTATCAGAAGGTATACGATCTTCAGGGGCCCCTTCCTACCCCTATGATTCTTTGATTCTGAGATTTGTGAATTACTGGTAGTTACTAAATAGTTGTTTAGAAAGGAAACAGTCTGCATTTATAGATGAAACAATTCCTACAAGCAGACCCAGAAATGTAAAAGGCGCTGTCTGTTTCATTACCATATAAAACAAAGCCAGCGTTCAGCTAAGAGTTACTGATATGCCAAAAAGAGAACAAACTCAAGACAATGGAAAAATGCACTCCAAATTTTAACTAAAGAAAAAGAAAAAAAAAAAAAGACAAATGGTCCTTTAATCACAGCACTGATTTTCAGAAGCAGTGAAGACCAACAATGACTGCCAGATTTTTACAAACCATCTAAGCCTGTTGGGCACACAGTGGGGACTAATGCTTTGAAAACCTGGCCAGCAGTTTCATTGTGGAAACTGCCCAGTTATACTCACATTTGTAAATGTGGTCCTTATTTAACAAAATTAAAATTGCTGTTGATAATCAAGTTCCACTTTGGGCTGCCAGGAACTTAAAAACTCTTATTATAGTACCTTTTTGCCATAATGCTAAAATATAAAATCTGGCCAACTTAGAGTCCGCAAGCAAACAACTTCACACTAGCAATTATTTCCGCTCATAGACACATTTCTTGGTTGTTGGTTTTTTTGTTGTTGTTTTGTTTTGTTTTTTTTCCTTTCTGCTGACAGTTTAGGTCAAAATGGTTGTTTCACTTTTCCAATGGAGTGTTCCTTTATGCCTTTTTTCTGTAGATCCCTGTGGTTCTCCCACATGATGCGCAGAACTGCACTCCAGGTGACAGGATTGTTCCTGCTCATTTCTTCATGGGGTGGCATACATTCTCATTTTATTCATTCAAAATCTGTATGAGATGACGCATAGAAACTCTGCCTTATGGCCTTCAAAAGCCTCCAGAAACAATAAAAGAGCAAAAAGCAAGCTGCAATGCATATTTTAAAAATTATAAAGGAATTGGCTACAATATGTGCTGCAGTTTGCTGTGGTCCTGTTCCTATTTTTTTGTTAATACCTGAATATTTCTCTACCTCTACACAGACAAAATGTTAGTAGATCCTACCACATTTCAAAGGATGTACATAGTCCCTTTACTTCATTATGCATTTACAAATAAACTACAAATCCCTTGGCAACTCCTACAAAGTAATTCACTGTGGGCTGATCTCTGAATAATTACCATTCCTCACTCAAGGTACATTAAAGCCAATAGATGCTCTTTCTTTGAAGGGGATAATGACATAGATCAACTGAAATTCATTAAATTCATTAAGCTTCAATTTAAAATGACCAGGTTTTGTTTTGAAATTTTATGAGAAATTCCATGTTACATTAGATCACTACATTTTGCACTTTGCTCATTGACTGGATCTTAAAAGCAGCTTACAGGGCTTAAGGATTATGTGTTAGCTAAAATCACACAAGAGGCAGCAATGACCAGAAGAATAAGGGAAAACCTTAAAAAAAAAGTTGGCTTTCAATAGAAGAACTTGGAGAGTTTTATTACATGGATTTGCCATATGCATTTTTCACATCTGCCCTCTTAAAGAACTTCATGTTCCCTGCTTATTATTTTAATCACTAACACACAAAAAACAATATAAAAAAATGAATGCTGAATGTGTTAAAGTGTGATAAGTGAAAACGAAATGGAAAAAAAAAAAGTAAATCTTGTACTTCTTTGAGTGAATCTATATTTTTGATAAAGATACTCAATATTTTCTCTATTAAAATGTCCACAAAGATGTTGCAGTGACATCTACAGCAATTATTCTGAATCCAGCTGAAAGGCCAGTGTCAACAGTGGAAGAGACTTGTAAACCAAGCCAAAGTTTCACTTAGTCACTATTAAGATGTGACTAAACCCATGCAGTGGCATGCTGCCTGGCAAGCCCCCCTTCTGCTTGTGTCATAAATGGTGTCACTCCAGCAACATAGCTTCTTGAAAGGAAGGGGAGAAAAACAGACTGTGTTTTCAATCAAAACTTACATTTTAACATTTTAAATATAACTGACAACACTTTGGAGATACACTTCTTATGAAGTACACTCTGGGAATGTTTGTGCTGAGATAGGGACAGATCTTCAGAAAAGATTTTTATGACTGACACCAAAAGGTGTTTTGGATTCAAATTCCCCTTTTTTTTTTCTTTTTTTTTTCTTTTTTTTTTCCTTAACCAAACCTCATGATACTCGTAGAGTTCCCACAAAAATTTATTTATGTCAGGTAATGTGTGGAAGAAATTTTCTAGAAATGAAAAGCAGTGTAAATTACAATGTAAGCATATGTAGTGGAAACTTCCATTTTACATGAAATCCTTCCCTCTAAAAAGTTTCTCAGGAAAACAAAAGGTTATCCTAGCAGTCATCTGTTTTTACTTAAAGTTAGGAAAATTCTTGTCTAACTGAAATTCTGTTAATTGTAATGTGTTTTGTTTTGTTTTTTATTTTGGTAAGAAGTCTGTTTTCCCAGTGAATGATGAAGCAGACTCAAAATACAAAGCTAGAATACTTAGGCCCAATAATAATTAAACATCGAAGTCCTTCTTCCAAGATGAACAATTTAAATAACGAGTTTTCAGAAAAGGCAGTCAGATTCCTTATTACTTTGCAAATATGTTTGTTGAATTCTTAGTTAATTGCTGTATTTCATTATTTGTTCCACATATAAGGGTTCTTAACATGATGAAAATCCTATTTCTTGATCTACAATCAAATATTTCTATGGACAACTCATAGATCTTCATAACTGAAAACTTCACATCTCTTTCCAAATTGGCTTTAACACAAGGAAGATTACAAAACTAACCCAATTAAAGTGCACAGATCTGCAAGTTGAGTTGATTGTTGCTGCTATCTATGAGAGCCGGGATCAGGAATGATGGATTGCAGGCCATAGGTTTGATAATCCGTCTAAGAGGAAGTAGGATCCCATCCTGGATTAGCTTGAATTGGCCTACCTAAAGATTTTGTGATGCAAATTTGTGGTGCTGGATATAGTAACAACACATAGAATATATTACATTCTTCTGACGAGTAGTGACTGGAAAGCTCTTGACTGTGATGTTCTAGCCCCATTAATAGGCCCTGTGTTGTACATCTGTGTCTGATATGAAGCTGCCATGCCTTGTCACCAATTACAGGCTCTGCAAAGACCCATCTCATTAGAGTACTTATATTGCTTGTTCCTGAAGGTGATACTTTGTGTGGCACGTCCTCCTACTGCCAATGGGAAACTCACCCTTGAAGGGAAGAGATGTCAGTCATAAGGTACAAAGAAAAAGGAAAAAAATTATGAAATGCTGCCTGGAATATTAATCACACTGCTACAGACAGTGAAGAACCGGGTATGTGAAATGAAGAGAAGGGA
Source organism: Odontophorus gujanensis (assembly GCA_013399175.1). NCBI lineage: Eukaryota > Metazoa > Chordata > Aves > Galliformes > Odontophoridae > Odontophorus > Odontophorus gujanensis. The sequence continues at coordinate 65,059 of VXAB01009778.1, read as the reverse complement.
AGAGAGGCTTCTTAGCAGTCAAACCAAACAGCAAATAATTCCACAGATACAGGGCTCAGCAAAAGTCCTGGTGGTGAGACCACGTCTGTTTATTTTGGTGACATTTGATGATGAGAGAAAAAGCCCAGCTTGCCATCTCCCACCCATTTTGTATGCTCCAGAACTTAAAGAAAAAGTTAGCCTGTCTTCTCCTGATGTTTCTCTGACATGTCCTCATTTGTGTCACTAATTGTGAAGCTGATGTCAGTCAGAAACAGCCAGGAATACATTCAAAACGCTGTAATGACCTGTGATGATTCACTGAGTATATGATCTGCTTTCTCATCGCATTAATACCCTTCATGTACTAATTTGATCTCTCAAGTGACATGAGTAAACCAAAAGTTTGATTTATGTAGTGAATATATAAACACTGAATTTATTCTTCTATAATATATATATATTCTTCTATATGATAAGGTTTATGAAGCTTACTCTGTTTACTCTGCTGTGAGTTATGTGGTACGATTTTTACTGGCTGAACAGGATATCTCAGCTGGTACAGTCTACACCTGAATCACCTACAGGAGTTAACAAAGTTTCCAGAGTTCATAGTGAGTATCATAAATAAAGAAATAAATGGCCTCCTTTAAATAAAATCTAGTAAAAATGCAAGGATGGTTAACAAGATACAGACATTTAAGCAGCTTTCTTTTAAGGTTAGTATGGTAAAATATTTAAGCTCTTAAGAAAAGAGATATCCGCACTTATTTTTGGCTACAATCTGTCCTGACGGCAGCTGTTTAGAGCTAAGTAAGGGGAAGAATTATTCTCTGCGTGCATTCATTCTACCACTTTGAAAGCTAGAATATCTGCTGTCAAGCAAAGAATATTTCTTATGCAATATTTCAAATATTATTTAAATTACAAGAGATGAGAAAAGGAAGAGGCTATCAATGTCAGCTCAAAAAAACAACAAACAAGACCTAAAGTTCTTGATTATGTTTCTTGACTTTGTACCTGTACACGCATTTATGGGAGATGCAACAGTATCTCCCTAAAGAAAAGCATGAAAATAACACCAGTAAGTCAAAGAAAACTAAAACACCTGATAGCAATATAAATCCACCTGTCTAGATGACAGTCTCAAAACCATAGCATTGTGAAACAGAAAATACATCCTCTGAAAAAATTGTATACTTTATTATCTCAAAAATCTTTTGTCAAAAGTGCCTTTCATCATGGTAACTAAACACTTAAGTATCTAAAGGCTGTTCTCTCCCGAAATCCAAAATTCTGTATTGTAGTGTTGGCATACAAGCCAAAACTTCACCTTCAGTTTACAGAATAAGAGAAAAATATCTTTCTTTCACAGTGTAATGCTAATATAAAATAATCATCATCATCCATAGTCAATAAAGTGGAAATTGCAGTACAGAAATTCTCCCCAAATTTTCCAGATGCCTAACTATAAAGTACATTATTCTTACAAATGCTGCTTCAAGTCTTGATAGCCAGCAACAGTTTATAATTGTTACTCAGTAAAAAAAGTCTTTGTTTAACACAGATCAACTGAGGATATGCTCATACATATAATGGCATTTTAATGCAATTCCAAAGAGGTACAGCAAGAGTACCAAGATCTCTTTTTTTTTTTTCCCAGACAGAGCCTCCTCTACTTCTCACACTGATAAGAAAAACAGCTGGAAATTATAGTGGGACTTCATGAAAATAAGAAGGAAAGAAAATCTTAGACTCTGAAATAATCTTGAAAGTCATGGCTAGGTTGGGTGCACTGGTAAACATATGTCACATTAGAAAAAACTTAGCTGAGTGATATGAAATAAGAATTTTATCTCACAGTGCTGTTGGATAACAGGTACCAGAACGTTCAGAAGTTAATGCAAACCACTTTGTGCTGTAAACATGTATATAATGTACAGTATTCTTTTATATACACAGCTACTAGCATGAAAATATAATAATTAATATGTCAAAACTGAAAATCGAAGGATCATGAAATCACAGAATGGCTTGTATTAGAAGGGACCTTAAAGCCCACCAAGCTCCAACCCCTTGTCATGGGCTGGTGCCTACTCACCAGATCAGGGGGTGCCCAGGGCCCCATTCATCCTGACTTTTAATGCCACCAGTGATGGGTCATCCACAATTTCTCTGGGCAGCCTGTACCAAGGCCTCACGCTCTAGGTAAAAAATTTCTTTCTAATCTCTAATTTATATATCTTCTTTTGGTTTAAAGCCACTAACCCTTGTCTTTTCACTACACTCCACAGAAAGGATTTCCTCCCCATCTTTCCTCTAGGCCCCTTTGAAGTACAGGAAGGCTTCAATGAGATCACACTGGAGCTTTCTCTTCTCAAAACTGAACAAGCCCAGCTCCCTTAGTCTTTCTTCATATGAGATGTGCTCCAGCCCTCTGATCATTCTCATGGTGCCTTTTGGATCCATTCTACCAGCTTCACATCTTTCCTGTGTTGAGGGACCCAGGACAGAGTACTCCAGATGGGGTCTTACAAGGGCAGAGCAGAAAGGGGACAATCACCTCCCTCCCTCTTTTGATGCAGCCCAGGATACAGCTGGATTCCTGGGCTACAAGTGCACACTACTTCCCATCAATCAATGTTTTCAAGTCCTTCTTCTCAAGGCTTCTATAATTCCATTCTATATTCAGCCTTTATTTGTTTTTGAGCTTGTCCAAATTCAGTTCCAGCGCCTTGTACTTAAGAGTTGTTGAACTGCATGAGGTTCACATGGATCAAGTGGGAAAAAATACAAAACCAATGAGATAATCAGTGCATAATCAATGTATCCTTTCCTCTTTTTTTTTTTTTTTTTCTAGTAGGAAGTCAGTGTTTAGAATCTCTATTGAGAACCTTCCAACAATTGTTAATACTGGCATTTAAATGAGCTCCAAAGTTGAGTGGACACCCAGATTACGTCCATCTCTGGACATATTAAAAGCCAGGATACATGGGGCCCTGGACAGCCTGATCTGGTGGGTGGCAATTGTGCTTGCAGCAGGGTTTTGGAACTAGATGATCCCTTCAAACTTAAGCCATTCTATGATTCTACTATTCTATGATTCTATGATTCAGTATTTCTCAGGAACTTTCAACTCTCTTAAGGCTTCAAATTGTAGTTTATAGATTCAGATCTACATCACACTGTTCAAAAAAACTGGATATCCAGAGACAAAGAACCAAAGAATTCATTACATTTACTATTATCTTTTCCAGATACATACACTACAGCTAGTAGTTCTAGACCAAACATGAGCAAACATTTGTTGCTTCTATGACTAACATCAAAATATGATAATCAAAAGAGAGAGAAAATCAGCTTTTTTAGCTATTCTGTTGTTTGTCTGATTGTTCATTTGTCAGGCTGCTGAAATATCTGTTCAGGATAATTGTCATAAAATAATATCTTGACCAAGATAATACATGAATTAATTTAGGAGAGAACATAAGATTTTCATGCTGTCTTCATAGAAAACCCAGTTATCACTGGATCATGTTAGGGGGTTGTGGTTTTTCTAAAATACATCTTAATCAGTTGTTTGAATATTACCAAACCAGAGCCTTTTACAAACACAGCTCTTGGATCCAGACTTCAGCATCAGTTCAAAAACAATCTGTTATTTTAGAACAGTATTTCCAAATAAGCTGATACCTTGCAGTCATTTTGCTATTGCAAATACATTATAGTCTTTCTCATCCTATTCACTAGTCTTCAAGGAGCCAGATGAAATGGTCAGGGACTCAGCCCATCACTTGTAGGACACAACTTGATTTGTTATGTTATTGTACTTGTTTCAACTAGATGTGGATGGACCTGCATACTATTACTGTTGGAACACATTACTTCTCATCTGCCATCAGTATACCCATAGGCAAAAAAACAATAACTTACTAGTACTTCATGTATTTTCTGTCTTTTATCACAGTTTAGACTTCTTCTGCATCAGGGAACCGACTGTTTTATCTGAGGAAATATTCATAGTCAGAACAAAGGCCTAAAGAAATTAACAGTGAAAGCAAATATCCATAACCCAAAATAATTATCAGAATCCAAAACAAATATCATAAAATACCCTGCCCAATACACACTGGGCATGTGTTTCACTCTGAAGGATCATTTTAATTAACTTCAGTGTGATTTTTTTTCATTCTTTGCTTTTAGACAAAGTATTAAGGCTCTTGTCAACACTTACGCCTGTTTTGTATATGAGACAAGCAGATATCCCCTGATTATAGACACTTTCAGACACAGGTTACAATCATGATTTCCTTATGCAAAATGAACATTTCAATAGTTAGCAAAGAGTAAGCAATAATCAGCAGTACCATCACCATGAGTGGTAGTTTGGTTTGAGTTCTTTTGTTGTCGTTTCTTTTGTTGTTGCTGTTGCAGTGGATCCATTCTGTCAACTATTCTTATCATTGCCAATTGCTTGAATATATAAGAGAAACTTCAAGTCATTTCAAACAAAATCCCTTAACCGCACACAGACCAGCGTATTGACCTGAACAACCATGTTTGTCAAATTTGGGAATACTATACCGATAGGAAAAAGCATAACAGAAAAGCAGAAGAAAAGAAAGAATAATGGGGCACACTGATGTGCCCTTCCATTTAAGATCAGTGTTTTCAGAGCACTCTAGAGAAGTATGAAGTGTCAAGGACAGGGAAATAAAATGATGGAAAAGTTCTTTCCACCACTATCTCTCATACAGTGGTTCTAAAAGGATGTAATACACTTTAGAGAATGTAAAAGCAATTTAGGTAGGTTATTCTTAAGGCTCTTCCAGCATTTCCAATATTGTTAGGTTTATAATTTCAAGTGAAACATCCCCTTTGGGTTTAACTGGCAAACTAGAGTACCTCAGCTATGGAACTCCCCTGGAAGCCTATACAAAATAAGTGGAACCAGTTTTGTATCATAAATAAATCCAAATTTTATTTTTAAATTACTTTATTGAGATTTCATTCCCCTTAGTATTTTTTTTTAATTATGTTCAGAACTAGTAAGACTTTGGAATCTTAGAAATTTCAAATTAAAAACAAAAAGTTCCAGGTGACATGGCCAAATAAATATGATAAATTCTATTGTTAGATTCTATCAAAGATAAAGAGAACTCAAGAGAAATTCCCAGCCAGTATTCACTGGGAAAGTTTTTGTTTGGCACAGGAATTAAAAACTCTTTCAAGGCATATCACTGATATAATGGATGATGTAATATTTTCAGAGTAAAGTCCAAGGTACCACAATTGCCCTTTAAATTTCCCTTGGGTGGGAATAGATATAGCACATCAAAGCTTTAGAAATACTGGGCTGAAATTTGTGTCCTGTGACGATAAACACAAAATGTCCACTGGGTACAAGTATTCTGTCGCTTATTTCCCAAATCCTTGATCTAGGTGTCACACTGGGATAGCTCTACCTCTCCTTTCTACTTCCTATACATTTATTTCCAGGTGTACTAAAATACATGGGCAGGAAAGTGATGACAGTGCTCTTCATCATGTCCCCATAACTGTAAGACACAGAGCACCCAAGGTTTGTGCACAGAGAGGTCATTCCAAGCAAACTTTTGAAAAGACTGAATTCTGACCCTTTTGAGGGAGTGTTTTGACAAATCTGCCATGTCTACACACTTACTTACAATGATATTCAATCTTTCCATCTGTTTGCATGTAGAAGTGACGTGTTCCTGAAGTCCTTGGTAAACACTATCTGAAAGGTTTCATTGAGTTGTCTAACTCTGCAGTGGAATTCACTGCTGGTAGTGACCCAGGGACAGAGTGTACCACCTCCTGAATCTCTCCCAGGAGCTTGTCAGCTCTCTCATTCATAAGACATTGGCATGTAAGTAGAACAACATAGAAACCTGGCTATGGAAAACACTGATATAGAAAAACAGAAATTGTTTGTTGAACACAGGATGTCAACGTTCGACAAGTTCACCATGGTTCATCAAATTTATCGCCTGTTGCCTTCTGTATTAAAGTCCCATTTAAAGATTAGCACCAGAGTGATGCAATTCAGTAGGAGTATTTTGACCATGCTCCTTGTAATTGAAAGTCTCTTCCAGACTCTCACTGCTCTGATTGTTAGAAACCATCTGCCACCAAAATTAATTAACGATGTACTTATACTCATTTACTTATGTATTAAAATTTCTCCTCTTCCTTATGGTACTCATTTATACCTATGGAGACCAATCATGCCCTCATTCCTGATTTCCTCCAAACACAATGGCACACTTCTTGGTGATGTGCCTAAGAATTCTGTTAACTCTACGAGTGAGTAGATTCTAGAATCCTTTCAGTCCACAAAAAACTTTAATCTAGAAGTCCTGTAGCTTTTATTTACTTCTTAACAGCTTGCCTGAAAGGAAGATCTGAAGTCCAACCCTTGCATTCTTAGGATGTTCACCTAGTTTCTCATGCCTCCCAGACCCTAATCTCATCAGATCCTTAACAGTACAGACTGTGGGAAGTCACAGAACCTAGTGATTCTAAGAAATACTTTTTTTTTTTTTTTTCAAAAACACCAGATGTTTTTATCCTTTTTTATCTATCCTTAAAGCAATTTTACCTAAAAAGATTAGATTTTATCTCAGTTCAAGGTGACTTTTCTTAATAGTGGATTTTTCAGAGATCAAAACACAGCATTATCTCAAATATAAAAAGATCCTTACAGATCTTTAAACTAAATGGTTGATAGATATAAAGATCTAAACTAAATGAGGTATTCTGACATGATCAATGGACTATAATTTCTATATAGAGAAATTACTGAATACATAACTCGCTTTGCAGAGAACTAGTCTTTTTTTTTTTTTTTCTTTTATTGTGTACTGTGATCCTTCAAAACATTTAAAATTCCTTAAAGGCCTATACAATTTCTTGGCTTTCTGTCTTGAGTAAAATAATATCCTATGGTTTGATGCTTTCTAAAAATAATGTTATAAGACAGAAGAGCCTGATACTTGCTGAAAAATGTGTTAAGGAGCAGCAAGATTTGAACAATCAGTCATAACTCAGCTCATGTATCTTTCAGATGTAATTAATTTTTGTTTTTCTGATTCCATGTAAGCAAGAATATAAATGACATGGCAATGCTTGCAATTATGTCTGCTCACAGAATTAACTGCTTGAGGTTGTATGGACACCAAATTCGCTTTGTTGGAAAAGGAGACAGTAGGATGTGTTGTATCTAATGCTTTAATGAGAACATGGGCTTTCTGCAAAGAACTCTTGGAGATGCTTCTAACATTTGTTGAGACAGAGTTCAGCATGGAGGTAGATATGTTGTGCCTATGTCTCTGAGGACAGAAATCAGCGAAGAGTACAGGAAATAAATTACAATATTTGTGTCTCCCTGTCCCATTAGAGGCATTAAATAATTACTTCTTAATTTGTTGATGGTCATGTATCTTCTCAAAACCCTCTGATTTGCAGGGCTGAGTAAATCAAGTGAAGTAAAAATAGTCTTCACACTGAAAACTAAACTGTTTACTACTGGGCATGGAGAGCCCAGCTTGGATGGTCTGGATTTCTTTGGAGATATTTTGATAGCAGGGTAGCAGCAGCAATGGTCTGTTTGAGTAAAGCCCAGCAGTGTCCCTTGTGAGAGCAGAACAGCTGCAGGTGCTCCAGCAGGGACCTACTGCTTCAGGATGTTAGAGTTAAGGGAGGGAACACCAATATGTGACAGCAGCTGGGAGAAAGGTGAGCAATGGGAGAGAAATGGCCCTGTAGGCATCAAGGTCAGTGCAGGAGGAGGGTAGGAGATGCTTCAAGTGTGGAGCAGCAGCTCCCTGAAGCCCAGGAGAGGACCATGGATGGGGAGGCTGTCCCACTGCACCTTATGGGCACTGCACAGAGCACATAGCCCTGTGTAGCAATGGAAAAGTCAATGGTGCATCACTGGATGAGGTCTGGAGGAGGTACAGCCCATGGATAGCCCCTGCCAAGAGCAGCCCTGGGCTGAAGCTCCAGCCCTGAAGAGGAGCCCACAGTATGGCAGGAGGTAGGAGGAAATTGGTTTTAGTTCACTTCTGTTTCTCACTGTCTTGGTAATCTCCCAGTGCTTTGCCCCTAATGGTAACTGTTGATAGTTCCTTGTATTCTAATCCTTTTCCTTTGAGTTCAGCTATCTTCCAGTGTGAAACTACCAAACCAGATCACACTCATCTCCTGGACAAAGTAGTTTGACACTTTTCATATTAGATGTTTCAAACTGTTCAGCCTGGAATGGCTTGACACACAACTGCCTGGAGGGCATGTCTTGCAGCAGCTCCAAAACCAGCAACCAGCCAGTCAAGAAAGGTTAGTCAGACCCGAAAGGGACCAAAAATATGCTTTAAGCTTCTACAGACTTGAACCTTTTTATAAACCTTCACTGACATCATCCAGGGGTTTTGCTTACAGCTTTCCCTTTCTTTTTCTCCCTCAGACCTCTTCAAGTCTGGCACCCTCGGCAGTTTTGTCAGGTTGGATGCTGCCCATATTATGTGATGTATCAACAGTAAAAGGCATCCAACAGCACCTGCAAGTATAAAAAGTACTTCAGTAGTTGAAAGCTATGTCTGTTATGTCTAAAGTCCTTTGTTTGCCCTACCCTAAACTGTTTGTCTGAGACCTTCCAGATACTAAAAAGCCAAAGGTGGAAGATGAAGCAGTGCTACAGATGCTTACAGCATCTCTACCCAGGGATTAAAGCTAGCCTAGTGACTTCAAAGCTCAGTGGGTTCTGGCTGATACCAGAGATGTGTCTTACAAATATCTCAACAATTATTGGGAATGATTTTCTTAGTCTTCCTCTAAACCAAAATGATGTTGAATCATAGAATGGTTTGATTCAGAAGGATCTCTAAAGATCATCTAGTTCAGAATAGATCATCCAATCCATGGTGAACTCTGAAGAAAATCATATGGCTATATCACTCCCAGACTAATAAAACACTGGGGAACAAACAAACAAACAAACAAACAAATAAATGATAGATGTGTTTTTAACTCTCCCTCAACAAAATACTTAGAAGAAGAAGAACATGTACAAATCCTGCCCCTGCTAAGGTCTAAACTCCATGCACCATTCTGACCTACCAATGATTACAGGCTGTACCTCAGCATTCTATTAAAACTGTGGGGAAAAAAATCTCAGTATTAAATAAGAAATGCTAAATTACAGTTTTGTCAAGGAAAGCAGTGCAGTCATGACTGTCTTTCCATCTGTTTTTACTCTAATCCAAATTAGGGCTTATCAGTAGGGGCTCGTGTTTGTCCCAGGTAGGTCCTTCTGCATTCAGCATGCCTGAAGTAGGCACAATATCCTGGAAAAACATTTCCCCTTCAGCTTCCTTCTAGTGACACAAAGTCAAGCTAAAGTATGGCTTGGCCTATCAACATACTTGCCTTGTGTACGTGTGTGCATGTCCACAGTCCAAAATAATTTGAAATGGGTGCACTAAGACAGGAAATGATAACTGAATAGAAGAACTATAAACCAGAAAGCACATTTCATGAAAAAGCAGATATGCTGATGCTGGTGTCTTGACATTTGAAAATGCTTTCCCCCCACATCATTTCAAACTACTGTTGGTAGGATTGTACCACCTGTCAGTGCTTCCCGAGATATCTCTACTGCTACATAATTTAATCATTCCAGCTGATGTGTCAAGTAGTTAAATGTATTATTAGTTAAAAGTGGATAACAGTTTACTTTGAAATAGAAGATACAGATTTTTTTAAATGTTGAACATGCAGGAAAAAAAAAATGTTTCATTTTAAATACTTGTATTTCTGTATCTGCTATTCCATTTCTATTCAGGTCATTATTAGCGTACTCAGACATACAGCTGAAAACTAAAATGTACATTCTTGAATAAAGATAAACAGAAAAATAGACCTACTTCTCTGATAGTGTCTTGCTTGAAACCTAGATGATGACTTTAAATACGCATTGCAAAAACACAAAACACCTGCACAAGACTTTTCAATTAATTAATCAAGAGCAGCAGTGCAATGAATAACATTTTAGGAATGATCCGAGTAAAATATTAGTGCTGTAAAATCTATTCAGAGTTGTTCTCTGAAACTATTCACTGAGGTTCCTTAAGAAAGGGGCTTATATTTAAAAGTGGTGAATGGTGATTTAGTGATTTATACTAATGGGAGTCGCGTGGCTAAATCACTGTGCACTGCTTTGAAAATGCACCACTACAACCTTGCCTGTCTGATCTCCTCCAGGGCTGTGTCCGCCCTAATCCAGCTGTTTTCAATATTGTATAGAAGAATAAAAACTATTCTAAGCTGCAGTGTGATCCCTGTTGTGCTAAGAAATCACATCAACCTATGTACTGATGCTAATATTTAATTCTTAAAAAAATAAAATCCTTAGAGAGCTAGAAAGATTTGCACACTGAATTTCTCAGGCAGTGTAATAGTTCCCATCTTCTGAGAGCATAATCAATTCCTGTCAAAACCAAGGGAAACGGTAAGCGATTGGTTATTCATGTTTGTTTGCTTGGTTAGGCCAAAAATTTGTTTTACCTAGGTGGAGCTCTGCCTGTGTAGTATGAAGTGAATCCTACATCCATCTTAGGGTTGTTGGTCCAGTAAAAGAGCTCATTTCATCTTCCAGTAGAGGTTGTGTACTTTCCCACAAGGAAGCCAAGAAGGATGAGGTTCATTCCAGCCTCAGAGGTGCTTCTGTTTGTAAGTTATACCCATGTAATATACTCTACGGGATACATATATCTTCCTAAAGAATACCCCTGTGTAAAGGTCCTTCTGCTCCAAATTACAAGCCAAAGCCTGCTAGAGGTTGCTCAGATCAGCCTGGATAAGATAGTCATAAAGCCACACAGGAATGACGTACAACTGTTCAGCTCTTCCTGCTCCTCCTGCAGATTGGGGCTCCATCTGTCCAAACTTGTGTTACTTTGGAAGTAGCTTAAGGTACAACAGCAAAAGTTACTATTGTTTCAGAATGAGAGCAGGCTTCACAGAAAAATATGCTGCTAAGTACATTGCTTTAGTTGTACCAACATTTTCTGTGGTATGGAGAAGCTGTAAGCACACTGAATGTGCCTCTGCACCCAGTACTGGTACTCAGATATGCACATGGTAGCCTTGATATGTTTTGACTCAGGTCTTCTTTCTCACCTTCCCTGTAGTACTTTTTTTTTTTTCTAAAGAAAGAAGTACCATGACTTAGATTTCCATTTAGCTCTAGTCCTCACCTTAGTAGCTTTCTGTCACCTGAAAAGCATGTACTCTAGCACACCATTTTCACAATTGTGTAAGTTTTGTAATTGTGTATTCTTGATATAAATTGCTGTATTTTTGGATCTGAAATGTTGCATAAAGTGAACACATGCTGCTATTGATTGCCCACATAGGACACCCTCTAATGATAAACCAACGTTAAATGCAAAAGGCATCAGAGTACACCCTCTATTCACCTTCGTGACCTTCAATATATGGTACCAAATTTACCTCTTGAGATGCATATCAGCCTACAGTTCAAAGAGCATAACATCTCTATAGAAACTTCTCATACTTCTGGCAGAGAGGCTGCACTGCTGGAAATAACACACGTCCACCCATTCACTGACAGCAGACACCAAAAGCAAAGAGGCAGCTGATGCGATGCAAAAGAAATTGCTTTGACAACAGAAAACAAAGTGGCTCTGTGGTGATGCATCCATTGAATTTCGGAAATAACTATACTGACAGATGTCTGATAAGGCAGAATCACTGATTTCTCCAAAAAAGAATGTGTCCTAGTTTGTGTCCAGTACATGATTTGTGAGGTATGATCTTTAATAGTTACAGATGCCCATCAAAATATCAAAATGTGACTGTCTTCTATGCAGATTGCATGCAGAAGTCAGATGTATTCAACTGATGTGATACAGTTACAGGATACTGATAGGGGGTTAAGTTTGAAACCGATGTGTGTGACACATAGTGTATGGAAAATATTTAAATAGATACATAGATAGGTAGATAAATAAATAAATAATAATACTAAAACAAAACAGCCATCACTGTTACTTTTCCATAGTCTAGTTTCCTATCCTGGCTCTGAGATAACTGTAGTGAAGTATGACTTTGGTCCTTTAAATGATGTTGATACAATAAATGGAAAGAAATTCACTGAGGAGACAGAGAAACCAAACACAACATCCAGATGAGATCTGGCTCCCACTGCTAGGTGTGTAGCCCATCTGTAAGTAAAGTTATGCATTCTCCAGTTCATCTTACGTTCCAGTTTTCATTAAAGAAAATCTTCATCTGCATCACTGATAGTGAGACAACTCATCTGATGCATGCTCAAGACTAAGGCTAGGATGGAACCAGAAATTCTGAGAGATCCAAAGCTCACAGGAAAAAAGCGCAGCAGGTCATTATAACCATGAGATCAAGTTGGGCTGATAATCTTCTCAGCTTTCCAAACGCTCAGCCACTTGAAATGTTGATTTTATGGGTAAAGTTGCAAGGAAAGTTCCCTTTTATTAATCCTCCACAAACTGGGCCTTTAATCTTTGCCATTTTAGAAATCCAGGTCACAGTGCAGGGACTTTATTATAATAGTTATATTGGCGGAGATAAGAATGTAAACAGGAACAGAGAGAGAGGGCATTGCCATGTCTTCCATGTTGCTGCCAGCAGCATGGGCTAGATCAGGCATTGCTGCTACTGCCTTATAACCAAATCCTCACTTGGCCGCATCCTTAGATTCAGACAAACAATAAAGATAGAATGATATCCCATCAGATTTCATCTGAGGCACATGCAAATCAGTTCAACAAAAATGGAAGGTTATTGCATCAGGATTGCCTGTGTTTCTCAGGGGATGTAATTACATGAGGAACTACTACAGCATGGGAGAAACACGGAGAGGCATTACATGGCACAGTGTGGGTCCCATGAACAGCAGTGGAGTAAAAATTAAAAAAAAGCAAGTCAAGAAAAGTCTAGGAGCTGAGGAAACAGCGTGGAGCTGCATCAAGAGAAGGTCACATTGGGTGTTAGGAAAAGGTTCTGCACTAGAGGTTGATGGGCATGGAACAGGCCCCCCAGGGCAGTGGGCATGGCACCAAGCTGGTAGAGTTCAAAGACTGTTCAGGCAAAGTTCTCAGACATAGAGTTTGAGTGCCAGGAGTTGGAATTGATGATCCTTGTATGTCCCTTCCAACTTGGGATATTTTATGATTCTATGAATAGGGAGAATACACAACTTCTGCGCAGCAATAAGCATATCAGTATGCTATTGACACTCACTTGGGAACAATACTAAAACAAAAGCATTTGCTTTTGTTACCAATAAAAGAAAGTGCAGTTCATACTATTAGCCCACAGTAGGGCAAGGAATAAACACATTGCAACTCTGTCCCTTGACTGTCTGGCACCGCAAAACAAGGGCTGGTGTTTTGTCAGTGCACTGGAGGAAGCACACTAACTCAGGCACACAGTCAGCTTTCCATTGGCAAAGGGAAGCCAAGCAGGCATTCCTCAGCACCTGGTGATCCCACAGAACATCCCGGAATGGGGTGAAGGGAACCTGCAGGGCACTGAGGGAATGAGCCCTGGAGGGGACCCTGTTGTGCTGGGAGGTGGAGACAAATGCTGATTGAATAAAGCACAGTTCATAAGACTTTTGTCTTCGCTCCTCATTGTGGGATGGTTGGTTTTGTTATAAAACTTATTAGCATACATGTGGAAGTACTTTGTGGAAGCAGCTTAATCCTAAACAAATGTGAAAATAAGCCTGCATTGTTTCTAGGGGCTGATTTACATTAATTATCTTCTACTTTAAAAAAGCTCACTGACTTTTTTTTAATCATTGTTTCTCTGTGGAAAAATTAAGAACAGAGCATTTCTCTAAAATGCTGTACATACGAATTTCTTGCATTTCCAACAAAGACATGTTTTCCAAAGGCAGAAAGTCTTGGTTTTAAGCCAATGTTACTGCCCCACTGGCTAAACTCAGGCACCTCAGTTTACAATCAGTTACATAAATTACTAGCTTCTTTCTCAAATATGAGACCTTCTGAAAACCAGAAGTATTTTTAGGAAGATGTGTACATATTTAGATGCCTAAACGTAGCTATGCTGTTAAAAAAATAAATTTTACTTCGTTAACCATGACGTTGCTCATTTGCCCACATGAAACACTTCAGGATGGTTTGTGATCTCAGTAAAAGACTAATTCACTCAAATTTAACAAGCAGTGATGCAAGAAATTCAGCCAGGGTACATCTGTAATGGGTGTGCATGGATTTCAGGGTGTATGTCTTACTTCAGCTTCTGCTGTGTGCGGGACCCTTTGCCAACCACTAGTTCTCTGACCATCCTGCTCTCGCGAGCACTCTTCTCTCTTCCAAGTTGTGAAGCAGGGCTGTTTTTTTGGCAGACAAATGTGAATACAAACTAGTGCTTAGCTAGAGCGGGCACCTGGGCTCTGCTACATCCCTTCTCCTTCCAAAGACAGGCTCCTGTCCCTGTAGAAAAAAGAAAAAAAATAGAGAAATGTTCAACTCATATCCTATGTAAGTACATTATCCACTTAATCCACCATTATCTCACAGCCTTATTTCCTACAAAATCCTCATTGAGGAAACACCTCAGATTGCCCCATTTGGAGGAATTTCATTGCCAGACTCTGTACCAGCAGCAGAGTGGAGGCTGTAAGTCTTGATGCTGCCTTGCCTGGCTGAGCCAAGACTTCCTTACCCTCAGGCAGCGCTGACCAGAGCATTTATCTGGTTCCTTCATCTTGGTGGAAAAAAAAAGTGCCTTTTGTTTCAACACTGCTGTCGATCTCTTTTTGAGTTGGAGGTCACAGGTTAAGGAGGAAGGTGTATGACAGTAGTCCTTACCTTGTAACATGAGAAATGAAAGGATCTCACGCTAAAGCAGGCAGGCAACTCTGGTAAGGAAAATGGGCTCAGGCTCAGGATCCCATCATGGTGAAGTCCCATTAGGACAGCAGGGAACCACTACCTCCCTGCAGCTCCCCTGTACCAGTGCTTGGCACTGCCTCTGCTGTAAGCCTTCACTGCAAAATGACAACAGGAACAGATAAATAAATAGGCAGATCAATAAACAAAGTCATGCCCATCCGTCCCTTTTATATTCAGCAGGCCCTTAGACTGATCTGCAGTCATGCTGATAAGTAAAAACAAGATCTGAGACCTCTGGTGAGCAAAATAAGCCTGAAGCAAGCAATATTTGCAACAAGTCCTGGAAGTGTGAGGGTTCTGTAAGGGACCCCTGATGTCTCTTCTTGGCACGTGCTGTATGACTGAAAGGCAAGTGGTAAGCTCAGCAGCTCTGGATCTGTGCTTTCTCTGCGCTTGGGAATTTACCATCCTTGCTAAGCTGCTGCTACCTCTATCAGAAAAACAGACACAATATCATTGGACACATGAATCAGAGTTTTTCCTCTTGAAATGTGTATAACCTATACAACTCTTTCAATCCCTCCGCTGTGCAACTGTTAATAAATTACAAGATCCAGCTCTCTCTTCTACTTTCTCTAAACCTTATTGTCTCAAATCCTCTATCTGAAAACAAAGAACAGTTATGCCTACAGTTTTCACTACAGAAAGCTTTGTGCTTTTCTCACTTGTATTATATCAGCCACGAGTAAAGAACCAGCATTTTCTTACCCATTTCTAGCAAAACCTCATTTGTTAATGGATTTCCTTGTTCATTTGAGTTAAAGCACCTCTGTGTTTAAACACTTTGAGCATTGAACATAAAAATAGATGGCAATTTCAGAAGTGAACATTTTATTTGTAATACAGGTGATTTTATCATGCACCACAACGTTTTTTTCCCTCATAATTTATTAATGTTTTATATAGCTCATCAAAAATGAAGGTTGAGGTCAATAATTGCTGACACATAAGAGAAGAAGAAAAAGGACAAGCAAGGACAAAATCCAGAGGCCAGCAAAAAATAAAAATAAAAATAAATTTAAAAGATTATGTTTGCATACCTAGAAAAATAGATATTTCTTAAAAGGTCCAGGGGAAAAAAAAAGAAAAAGCTTTAAGGCTTCAGCCACTCAACGTCTGCTTCAGAAAGCATCTGGATTTTTATTAGTATACCTTTCCACTTATCAGCTTCACTCTGTAGCCTTTGCTTAGCTTTGGTGTTCGGAAGCCCCACTTTCCCGTCAGTGCAGATCACTGAGCACAAGAGCTATTTTCCACTTGGCTCACAGATCCATGCTACACATTATTGACATGACTGTGTTTAATAATAGCTCCTGCTGATTCTGTTGTGGAAAAACTTACTCTTCATAAACTGTCTAGCATGTGTTGCCAGTGCATGTGTGTATAATTTATTTTTTTTTTTAAGCGACTTGGGCCCTGATTTAGAAAAAATATACTTGAGCATGTGCTAAAAGCTAAACACACTAGTTCCCACCTTTATTCAGCAAAGCACTTAAGTATGTGTTGAGTCTGTCTGGCTTCAAAGGGACTTACACACATGCTGAAGTGCTTGTTGATGCAGCCCCTTACAACCTGACCCTCTCAGGAATGATTCCTCAGCTCAGATGCTCTCTCCAGCCTACCTACATGTCCCTCCCCAGTAGCAAGATTTATGTCTTATGCTACAACAGGCTCATGAATTTACAAGTTGTCACATTTCCACTGGGCAAATGTATTGCTTCTTTCAGAAAACTATGCTAAAGATAGGATCAAAAGTACATCTCCAGAGCAGTCAGTGATCCACTTAATCTGATTTCTGCATCACTTTATCCTGCAGCAGAGTGTAAAAAGGAAAACCTTGCTGGTCTCACGTTTACCATTAAGCAAGTCTGTAATTGCTATGCAAAGAATGCTGATGCCTAGTTTTAACTGCATCGGTTTTCCTCTAACATACAGGGCCACTCTAAATTCCAAAGGTATTGCTATCTTTAATAAAACCAAATTCACAAGAGTCATATTTGGGCATGCTGTCCCACTCAGCACACACATATCACATCAATAAATATGGCAGTGTGATATATGATTAAAATCCCCATCACTATTTTTTCGAAGGTGGATATTTATAAAAATAAATAAATGTAAAACTTGACGGGACCTGTGGAGGAGGGTTGAGAGGTGGGAATTGGGACAGTTTGATCATAAGAAGGGTTCCGGATAACAGCCAAACTTAAAATGAAACAAATGTTTTCCATGGCTTGATCTATCTCTCAAGAATAAGGAGTTATTTCAAACAAGTAACAAAAGCCTACTACACTGCACTTGCTTTGTTTCTAAGCTCATAGCATCATTTTCTGGTGTCAGCCTATTAGAACGAATTTTTAAAAACTGCTCTCATTAGAGCTGGAGCTGTCGGGACATGCAGTGAAAGCATGTAATTTTTTTATGCTAGGAAATATTATTCTGTTACAAGCAATAAGCACTACAGCAGCAAATCTGATAGTTCCTTTAAAAAAAATCATGTCAACTTACGTGTGCATTTCCTACAGAATGATTTCTCTTTGATTTTTAAATCTATTCAGTCAAAAGTAATTGCAGACACCAGATTCATATAGTTATGGTTGGAATACCTGAGCAAATAGAGCTCATGTCTCAAGCCATCCTCCAAGTACTAAACAGATATCAAATATGGGTTTAAGTCCACAAAAACAGACATAATCTGCAACCATAGCAGAATCTGTAGCTCCATAAAGATTTATGGGTTCCACATAAAACATATAAGAATAGAAGGACAGATTGAAATTTCAGTAAGCCAGCAAGAAAGGTTTCTCCCTTCAGAAAAAAAAAAAAAAAAAAA
>VXAB01009778.1:8782-40909 GCA_013399175.1 Odontophorus gujanensis | reverse complement strand
AAAAAGAAGCTCTGGAAAAAAAAAAAAAAAAATCTGAAACCTCGTCTTTCTAGCCAGGGAATGGTTAGAGGTCTCAAAAGATCTAAAATAAATTCCAAAAAGCTATAAAAACAAGAGAATGGAAACCACATGCAACATAATGGAGTCTCAAAGGACCAAAGACCTTAAGTCCAATATAGGCAGATTACACAGACATATATAAATTATGTTCAGCTTGGATGAATTTTGAACATTTCTATACAGAAAGTGTTTTTATTTATTTTTTTTTTTTTTAAAGTAAAAAATACAGAATAAGTGCATTTGGGACATATGTGGCGAGCAAGCACTCTTGCTGACCACTGTAATTGACCTCACTCTACAAAACTGGAACTGATGTGAAGATACTTGTTTTCAATTTTTTTGTGTGTGTGATAGAATTTGTTTTTTCTGTTCTTCCCAATTCATAATTTATGTGCACTCTTATAGAAGTAAACAAGGTTTGAGCAACTGTGTGCTAGAACCTGACATAGAAAGGTATTCTACACTTTATTATTCTGGTAGCTTCATGAGTATAAGAGAGAATGAGGTTTGGTTCTAATTTTGTCATTTAATAACTCATGATTAATAAAACACTGTCACTGCAGTAATTGAGGTAAATGCCAGTAATGCACAGCATTAAGTATCTTCTTAGTTGGAACTAGCAACATGCCCCAAGTGTTACAAAAGGTGGCAAAATTCAATAGATGTTTAAGAGATAATGGATTCTCTTTTTTCTTTTTTTTCTTTCCTTTTTCCTTCCCTTCCCTTCCCTTCCCTTCCCTCCCCTTCCCTTCCCCTCCCTTGTTCTTCTTCTTGCACATATAACCACTTTCACAAGCAGCCACCAGCAGCACACCACCTTTCATCTCCTGGACACTGTAAGGATGCCTCAGCTGAGATTCAGGAGGAAAACTGCTAAGGACTGAGAGTAATTCACATTTTATCCTAGCTTTCCTGCTGAGATGTCACATTTTGTGCAGACTGCAGTGTGATGCCGGCACTCGTCCACTGAGGAGTGGACTGACCCCACCATCCCACTTCACATGTATTAAGCTGCCAAATGGTAGAAAATTTCACTTTCTACCAGCATGAGCCAGATGTCAAAAGAAAGACAGTTTCAACTGTGCAGTTGCCTGTCTCTGATTTTGCTTACTCTAACTACGTTTTTCAACATAGTTTAAATTGTGTATTTTATCACACACAGTGATTTTTTCTTATTATATTAGCTTCTCCTCAACTTCTTAGGGACAGTTTCTGATAAAGCACAATGCTTGCATTTTGGATTTCCAAAGCTTCCTCCCCATCATGTGCATAGAGGAGTGTTATTCATAAGAGGCTGTGTCTTCCTGCTTTAGTCATTAGCAGAAATGGGCCATAGATCATGTCATGTTGTCTGTAACCTAGTTAGTTTCTGACAGGAGAGAGTTTCTAAAATCATAGGTTCACATTAGAAACCTTTAAAAACTCATTAGCTTCTGATAATTATCCTAATATCCAAAGCACTAAAAATCACAGAGCTCATTTCTGTCTGAGAACCGACTGTGAATATATTCAAAAAAAAGCTCTGCCTCTTCACTTCCTAGAATTAAAAGAAATATCTGTTCTGAATATGAGCATTTGGGGCTGGTACAGTGAAGGCTGGTATGGAGTGAAATCAATTCACTCAGCCTCTCCTCAGAAGGAAAAATTACAGTGAATTCTTACTTCTCTGCTCTGCCTTGGGACATCACCTTTTTCGGGGCTGTCTCCTCCTGAATGTTCCAAACTCGGAAAGCAGTGCATTTCTCTAACCTACATTCATGCAGAAACAAATAAAACTGTTTTTATTGTGTCATGGTAGAAAAGGTATTTTTGGGGGTATTTTTGGTAAAAGATTTAGAAAAGGTTTTTTTGGTCATTGTAAACATCACACTTTTTACATGCACCTAAGTATTTGAGTTTTGGTGTCCAGAATCATATGTCCTCTACAAGTTGTGGGTATCCAAGTGGCTGTTTCACATAAAGCACTGTATGGATCTAATCCTCATACATGGACTGGGTCACAGTGATCCAAAGATACCTTGTCTTTCTAAAGACTAAGGAAAGGAAACACCTTTCTTTCAGCCTAAATAGTGATCACTGTACATGAATAGCCCTGGATGGTAGGGATGTTACACTCTGACTTCGAGAACTATTTTATAGATCTAGATGTTCACATCTGATCCCACTGTAGGTGGAAACTGAATCAAGATTTCCTTAATTTCATCCCTTATAGATTTTACTCAATGATAGTCAAGTCTGTTTCTAGACCTACTTGTAACAGAAAAATCATTAAATTTTGAAATAAAACAAAGTAAAAAAAGCATTACTCGATATTTATGACTCTGTACTTAGCTTCTGAAAATAGCTAGAAATGAACAAAATCATCTTAGAGAAACAATGCAACAAAACAATGAACAATCCTCATTAAAACAGGCATGATTTCAATATATAAAGATGAGTGACTGTGTTAATCACATTACTGTTACTGTACCCCTCTTCCCATCATACCTGATATCCTTGGGAATGCATTTTTCATAATTTTGGGGATATTCAGCTTCTGTGTG
This sequence comes from Odontophorus gujanensis, assembly GCA_013399175.1. Lineage (NCBI taxonomy): Eukaryota > Metazoa > Chordata > Aves > Galliformes > Odontophoridae > Odontophorus > Odontophorus gujanensis. The sequence continues at coordinate 38,306 of VXAB01009778.1, read as the reverse complement.
TAGGATAGACAGGGGATTGCCTTCAACTGCTGCATGAGGATAGCACAGGAGGGCTGCAAGTTATTCTACTGAAGCCTCTGGTGAAAAAATAACAATCCAAAAATTAATTATTGTGACACCATTTTAACACACCACACCTAAAGGGTAAGCTAAAATGGAGATAATGATCTAAGGAACTGTAGCCATAGTTCTGGGGACACATTCACCTATGTGAGTTAAGTACAGATTTAGGAATATAAAAGATATTTACTGGCAATATTTGCTACTCAGTAATGTAGGTTAACACCCCAGAAGAATCAGTAATTGCTGTACTGGCAGTCCATTGAGGACTTTTATTACAAAGTTTATTAAAATGCCTCATATTCAAAGAAAGAATCACTAAGGACATTAGCTACTGTAAGACAACATTTTCTTAAGCTAATAGATCTGCAAGGACAATTTTGACATCTAAAAAACAAAGTTATGCCCTTTCAGTGCCTCACACTCTTGATGTAGTCAGGGCAGAGCTAGTCACAGTTTCATTATTCAGTGGGAAGAAAAGGAATATTTCTGAGTTATTCAATGAAATGCAAGTATTGTCAGCTTTCTGATACACCTGTGGTCCCTACCTGGTTAGTTACGTGAACATTTCTTCTTCTGTGAGGTGAAAATACTTAGTTGCAGTCAACTCCATGGTCAAAAGAGAGGCTTGCTTTGGGGAAAAAAAAAAACAAACTGAGATGTTCCTGAGAAGTATCTGGTTTTCAAAGGCACTTTTTTGACACCTGGATTCCTTACCATATCTCCTGCTGTTCACTCAAAACCATAGAATATATTATTTCCCTTGAAAATATTAGGTTAAGGGTGTAGTAGAAGACCGCAGTGGAAATACTGTCCGTATTAGTAAATTTAAATATAAATACAGACAGTTGAAGTATATACCTATGTTGTAAAGTGTGAGAGATTTTGGTCGAAGAAGTGATAGTTAAAAAGTCTGAAAATTCTTTTCTTACCAGCCATAAACATTTCATATAAAGTTATCATTGTTGAGTGAAGCTAGTCCAGTTGAGTTTTTAAGATGAAATGTTGTTTTCCTTCATCTGACTGCATCAGCTTCGTTCGTTTTATCCATTAACCCTATGAAAGCCTCGATTTCAGAACATTTGTTGTGAGCTTAGGAAGGCTGTGCAGGTGGTGCTGCCTCAGCAGGAAATCTGTTCCTTGCTGAGGGTCTGTCAATTTTTTGCAGTGAAACTAAAACAGAATAATATATATTACATGTTGATGGATATTTGTCAGAAAAGATAGGAGTAGTTTCAATGGGACGTGTCAGAGACAGTGCATTCAACATACCTACATTTTCTGTATTCAAAAGGAACAGAGTGCTCCAGCTGCTCCCCTGGCAAAACTAAAATTCTTTCTCATAAATTTAAATTATAAATGACATAATGGTGGAATGGAAATGGATTGCACCTTTAGACATGAATATACTGAAAAGCTTCGCACTTGCAAGAGGAGGAGGAACAAAAGATGCTCTGAAGTGCCACAGATTTTCTGTTTGTTGTGATATTCAGCCTCTCCAATCCAACAATTTGTTAAGCAATTTGTATCTTTCTTTCAATTCCCACCACCTCCATTGAAACATTTTTGGGAAGCTCACAGAGAGTGCTAGGTTGCAATTATAACTAAAAGCATGCCAGTGCTTGGGAGTCCAAACTGGCAATGTTTTCTGTTGTGTCAGCATGTAAGTATTATTGTAGTGTTATCATATCATGGCATGAAAAAATAGCATGGAGGCAGTTGTGCCAAAGGCTTAATGTTTGACTGAAAGCACGCACTGAGTATCCATAGGTACACTCGTGTTCTTTGCCAAAACATCATTTTAATATGAACCATTCAGTGGGTCTTCCACTCTCTCATGAGAAACTCTACTTTTTAATCTAAACCAATAAGGCAAAACCTGTACTGGCAGCTTTCCTGTATCTTGTACTGAGGAGGAAAAATAAGGAAATCGTTTGATAAACTGCAGTACCTTGGGGTGATTTGACAGCCTTATAAGGGAGGTGGTCTCAGGCCTGGGGCCTGGAGAAGGTTCTGTTTCTTAGTGGTTTTTTCTTTTTCTTTTTTTCCCCAGAAACCAAACTTTTTATCTTTGAAAAATGTGAAATACTCCACAACAAATATATCTATACCTGTGTCAATGTTAAAAGCAAAACCTGTGGAAACAGAGGAAAGAGCAAGTAGAGAAAGGGTGCACGTTGCTCAAAAACAGAGAAAGTACTCCATCTTTTTTTAGGGCTTGATGAAAATGATGCTTGAATGATCAATATAGGAAATCAGAAAAGTGCTGTTGTACACTGTATCATGGTACATTAAACATCTGAAGCAGTATTGAGCTTGACAAGCTAGTGGAAATTCATTCTGATGCTCAAAAAAATGGAAGGATACATGTGCTGTAGAGTAAATTCAGATCCAGATGACTGCCTCACCATACAAATATACTAGGTGTGCTGAAGAACAATTTATCTCTACAACTGTTATTAAGTAGATCCTTGTCCTTCAGATAATCCCACGTAAATTCAGCCAGCTGCACTCTGACAAACACCAGCTCTTCGGCAAGAGCAGAAGTGAGGTTTAGTCATTCTTTATTGTCCTTTGATCTCTTGCATCCTCTGAACTTTATTGCACTGCAGAGTTTGCTAGCAACTGCTACTCTGCTCTCAGTAGCAGCATGGGACCAAACAAGCAAAAGCTAGATGAGGAACCTGGACTCAATGACTTGAACTGCAGAAACAGCTGCTGAAAAGAAATTCATTGGAAACAGAGCTGAGGTTTCACTGGAAACAAACTTTGATTGTCTTAGTGGAAAAATTCATCCAAACCTACTAAATCGGGCACGTCACATGAAATCTCAAAACAAAAGACTTGAATTTAGGTGCTATGTCCTACGAGCACCATGTATAAGGAGCTACGGCAATGGTGGGAGTACAGATCTAGCTTGGAAAACTTCTTCCCCATTTTTTTCACTTGTTCTTCCCTAGAATGACCATGGGCATTCTCAGTCATTGCTGTAGCATCTCAGCAAGAACATGAAGAACAGAAGCCCTTTCTCAGACTTAAGCTAAGCCAGTACACAAAATGAAAATTAATAATAAGTTGTAAAGATAGTGAGGTGATAAAGACGGAGGAAATTTTTGCTATAAATGTCCTTTTCTACGTTGTCATAAATAGTCAAATCTTCAAAATGTGAGCAAGTTTACTTAAAGACTACATAGCACACTTCTGCTACCTAAACAGATAGGATCTTCCTTACATTAGGTTTACAATGAATACAAAACCCGCTTCCCTCAAATATTTTTCACTCTCACTTAAAAATGCACTGCTTCTGCAAACATTTCTGCAACCAAACTTATATGTGAAAAGCAGAAAAAAGTGACATGCAAACACATTAAACGTGAATTCACTCAGAATCCAACAATAAAAAAATCGCACATCATTTTTTTGCAGCACTTGCCTGGCAATGACTGTTAGAGCATCAGAATCAAATCCAGAAAGATGAATACAGCTGACAGAAATGTGTTGAGATAAACACTGGAAAAATTAATGAGGAGACCAGTAGAAACTGGATGTCAAAGGCACTATGAGACCTAATGCTGCAATTAGGTACATGGACATAGGTTTTAAAAGGAATTTTACACTTGTCTGTGTGAATGGATTGAGATGGATACCACCTGCTGCAGGCACAAGCCAGTTCCAGTTGAGAAGCCACACAGCTGCAATGGCAGCAATGTCAGGAGCATTAATTTGAACGCACTGGGGTGTTAATTTGGTCATCTTGTTTCCAGACCTAACTTGATATGCACACCATCGCACAATACTTTGCTGACTGTAGCTTCAATCCATGCAAGCCAAATGGATATGTGAAATTAGACTCTCAGTATCCTAGGTAAATACTGGACACTGAACTGCCACCACCATGTTCTGAAAAGGCTGACTTTCTCTTAGTTTTTTTAAAGAAAATCACATCTAACCACAGAGCTGAGTCCTAAACAGAAACTGGAGCTTCCCTCTGGCCTAAGACTTCGACCTCTAAATTGTGTTAAAACCACAGCAAGTGCCTGTTATAACAGCAGGAGGCTGTTAAAGAAAGATTATTAAATGGCATCAGCCTGCCTAAGGCACTCAAGCAGCAGCTTCAGCTGGCTCTGTATACCTGAAGTGGACAGCAACTGCTGGTATCTGAGTCATGCTGAAATACAACGGCTGGCAATGGTAGAAAAGCACATTACCCCCAAGAAACCCAGGGGTAACAGAACTCCAGAAACAGTTCAGAAAGATTTCATACTTTCTCACAGAAAGATTTCATACATTGTCTTTTATCTTCAGACTTTGTCTCAGAAGTCAGAAATCTTGGCACAAACTGGCAGTGCTTGTGTTGAAAGCCCCCAGAAGATACGCCCCACCAACATGGTGTTGCTGAAAGAGGAATAAGTTTCAGAAGGGGAAAACATATTTCAACCCCCTATGAAAACCACAGCACATGTCAAAAAGGGAAGTATGTTGCTGGCCTACATGAACACTCATTTGCACCTGGCAGAGGAGGAAGACCTGAAGAGCCATTAAAGCCTGATGTATGGAAGTGGTTTCTGTATTGTAAATAGGAGCAAGACTCAGAGTTTCAGTTGTCTTTGCCATAAAACAATGAATACTGGATTCCTAGGGTGTACATCTGCACATGGGCAGGGCTTAGCAGCAATGTATGCACAAGCATATGCTCCTCATCTCCTGGCTGGTTTGCTACAGAAGCTAGATAGAACTGGTTTAAAGGTCTGTCTCCTTTCTCCCCTTTCACACCACCCACCTGCTCTCATGTCTCTTCCCCCCACTGCTGAACCCCTAGATACAGAGAGAAGTAAACCAAAGGTGGGAGGGGGTGTCTCCTTATTAGGTTTTTTACAATAATTTCTGCCTTTGACATTTCTCCTTTGATTTTATTCCAGTAGCTATAACTATTAAAATCAGGAGTGTTATTGCCATGGTGCTTAGTCTCAATGTAATCCTTGGTGCTCTGGAGAATTTTCTGACTCTTTTAACACCATAGAAGTACCGTGGTACCCAGCAATGTTCTGGCCACAGGCATTAGTACAGTTCCAAGGCCATTTTACATCTGAGTCTTGTTATCTATTACAATGGATAATACTAATTATTTTCCTTAATTACATACAGGTTTTGTGTTTTAATAATACATGAGGAATGTGAAAGGCTCAGATATGTACAGGCTACGATTATCCATCTTTGATGCCCCTTGACATTCAGTGCACAGTATATCAACTGAATATCCCTGGTCAGCTTTATCTCTGAATGAGAGCAGCAGTATGACTGTTACCCATATATTTTAACTTCCTGCCTGAAGGTAGTTCTGTGGGCCAGATGAACTTTTCAGTGAAAACACTAACTTGCATATGTTTTAGCATATCTCTTTACTACACTGCTTAAAGACTTCATCAGTAAGGTAAGGTAATGTGGCATTGTATGTTCAAGCAGAAAGAAAACAAAAAAAACCTTGCTTTCCTTTAAAGGAAAAATGGTTTTGAAACTGGCTGGAGATTTAGAATGACTGATTTATTCTGATAATAAATGTATAGTTAAAAAGCACAATATGAGCCGTAGTGTTGCATCAGTTGTATAAAGCATGCCTACTGCCACTAGAAAATACAACCTCTGCAGCTTGCTGTTATAGATGTAGATATTTCTTACACTGAAATAATCTATGGTGATTCTTCATACAAATTTCTTATTTCTAGGAGCAATATATGAGTCTTGAGGCTGCGAAGAACAATATATCCACTTGAAATTACTGAGATGTTCCAGATGCTTATAGCAGAATTTGGACTGAATCCAGCATGCAGGGGCTAACACCCCTACTTTTGGTTAAAGTGCCACGGGATCATTTCACAGGAGTAAATTGCAGATTGCAAAACAGTTACCTTAACTAGTTCCTGATGTGCTGCTTCACACCACATTCAAATCTCCATCTGTGGTGTCTGCAACTACTGTTCAAAAAATGAAGGATAGAACACAGTAATAAATGTGATGTAGCTCTCTGATAGTGCCACAGAGTGACTTCCATATCATCGGCCCAATAATTTAACATGAAATGTACTTCAAGACTGTGCAAATCCCACATAATGCCTAGGAACAATCTGGACGTCTAGGAGAGCATGTGGACATCATTTTAAGTATTATCAAGTTGCACTCTAAATATATTCCTCAGCATATTGTTCTTTTCCTGTCTAGTCGCATCGGGTTGTCATTCATTGTTATGAAGCATCTATGTACCACCCCAGACATGACAGCATTTGCAAAGAATGAAATGCTTTTAATACAGCAGTATATATAGTACCCAGGCTTGGATAACCATGTGTTGTGTCTATATCATACCACACAACATTATTGACCCATGAAGCAGAGACGCGAGTTTGCTTTCAAACCTCTCTCTTTAGGGCTTCTCTTTCTGTGGGGTCACAGCTCACTAAGTCCTTCTCCTCATTCTTGCCTGTTTGACTAATACATAGAAGAGCAGCAGCTGTTTTCAAAAAGCCATTCCATCATAAACCCATCAACAGTAGATCTTAACTAAGACTAAACTACTAGAATCCCTAGAGGGGAAAAAATCAAATTGACTAGAAGCAGTCACAGCCTAAGCAGGTTGGTTTCCCAAGGGCTGGCAAGTCTAAGGAATGATTTACTTAGCTCAGAAAAAGAAAGAGCTAAAGAAGTAGTATAGAAAGACATTTTGTTTTTAAAGTGGGAAAAAAATACAGCCTGGGAGTGAGAGGTTCAATGAAGAAAGGAGAATCCTGATAGAAAAAAAGAGTAAAACATAGACAAAGAAAAAAAAGTGTTTGAGGAGTGGGGGAAGGTGGAAGGTGGATGACAGAAAAGATCTGAAAGGAGAATAACAATGTGAGTTTTCTTGAATGAAGCAATGAAAAACCATTCTTAGGTAGCTCCACTGATGTGTCCTGATGCTGCCTCTAAAAATATACATGGTTCATTTTACAATCAAATTTCCAGCAATATCTTATTTGGAGGAATTTGATACCATCTTTCTGGCAGTGCCCAGAAAAGTGACAATGGAAAAGAATGCATCTTCTAAAAACACAGATAAGATTAGAAGAAAATAATTTCAGAGAGCACAATAGTTTCCTTTTTTTTTTTCTTGTTTACATTTTAAGTAAATTTTCAAGTAAATTTTCAAGTATCAAATATACAAATGGTAAGCGAAGGAACCACTTACATATACGATATTAACATCTTTCACAGTGACATATTTGTGCAAGTGTACATTTATATGAAATATGGTTTTAAAAGAATCTTGATGATACATGGCTAAAATTATCTCTGGTATAATTCCACTGAATTAAAAAGGTTGCAGAGGGAGGGAGTAGATTTGCCTCCTGGTGTTACTGGTGAGAAAAAAAAAAAAAAAAAGAGTTTTATGTCAAGATGTTTTTTATGAACTTGAATCCAGTTTCTAATCATCCAGATTGCCCTGTACAATAAACTCTTGATTATGACTGCTGGCGTTAACAGTAATAAGACAAGATGATGTGTAGCACAATTTTCTTCATTCAGCTTTTCATTCTCCCACTGCTCCCAAAAAGTCTCCATATCTTTCTGTTGGTTTTGTTTAAAAGTCATGTAAAATTAGATATTATCAATCAAGTCACACATTCTCAAGTGCAAAAACACTATTTTGTTGATTGCCATGTAGCTTTGTGGGACCAAGAAGAGCAGCTCCAATCCTGGTTTGGGAAAGTTGGCACTGTTGTGTTAGTGTAACTTTCTGCTGAACTGATAGTACAAGCGAAAACACTGACTTTCTTTTGGTCTGTGGAGACCAATGGAAGACACTCATCTGCATTCTTTCCACTGCATAGCTTCAGCCCTGTGCTACACACTTGTCTCTACCAACACTAATTAAACCAAGGAGGGAAAAAAAAATTGATGTTTGTACTCAAACAAAATTATTTGAAGAGAGAACTGCATGCTGAAAAGATAATCAACAAAAGGCTTTCATTTCTAAGCCATACTCTGGTGCTTCTTTGTCTTTTCTGTTCAGGCTCCGAGTCTGGAAACTTTGCTGCCCTCACTCTGAGTAGTTTATCAGTGTCAAGAGTTGGTTGGGGGAATAAGAACTGAAACCTTTCAGTTGCTGTGGAAATCCTAATGTGAGCAGTAGGACTAATGGGGTTTCCCAGTGTCCTGTAATTACTGCTGAAAATAAGAGATAGGTACCTATGGGCTTTCAGTCTTTGGAGAGTTTTTCTTCTCTATTTCAAGCACCTCTCAAGTGTCACTCAGTCAGCTAAGGGATGTTATTCTCTAACTGGCTGAGATGCTCATCCAAGATTTTTTATTTAATCTTACACAAAAATCTTCAATTTATGTAACGAGACATTTGTGTGGCTGATATTTTAAATGGATGGTTGATAATCCTTTTTCACTTCCAAGTAATTAAAGCAGCATAATTCTCCACTGTCACAAAACATGCTAAGAGGTCTATGTGGATTCATAGTATACCAAGTGCAAGCTACAAGCAATAAGATGAAGTGGAAAAAAAAACAGGGATGGGAGATGAGACCAACAGTATTTGTAATTCCTTATGGTAGCTAAAGAAGTGCCTGCACATCTCTGAGATATTGATGCAATTCTCATGAGGAAATCAGCTCCAGGAGAATCCAGTTAGCTAGCCATTGCAAGGTTAATACGGTTTACTATGTGGTAAAAGAATGTCGGGGAGCCTCGCAGAAACTAGTCTTTTAGAAGTGGGTAAGCAGAACTAGGATAGATGTATCCACCCACTGCACTGCCTTCCCATGATGCAGATCTGCTGGTGTCAGAGTGATAAGGACAATGTAGAGTGCTCTCAAGCGGTCTCATATGTTCTGGAGATAAAGGAAGGTGGACATTCATCTGTACCCTGGGGTGCAGAAGACCCAGCAGTTCCATGGTGCAAGGGAAGGGGCTGTCCCCTCTGCTTTGTGCTGAGCAGCCTCACCTCCTGCACTGTGTGTGGGTTGGGTGCCACAATATAAAAAGGGCATAAATCTGTTAAAGAGTGTCCAAAGGAGGGCTACGAAGCTAGTGAAGGAGCAGGTTTGGTCCTAGTGTCTACTGAGCTCTGCCCTCTGTAACAGTGACAGGTATGGCATGGAGCTGTGTCAGGGGCAGCTGGGGGTTAAGAGACCAAGCTGCCTGAGTTCAAGGAGCATTTGCACAATTCTCTCAGACACAGGGTTTAGATTTTAGATGGTCCTGTGTGGAGTCAGGATTTAGACTTGATGATTCCTGTGGGTTTCTTCCAACTCAGGATATTCTGTGAGTTCAAGATGTGCCTAGCTCTCCAGCTGAGACAGGTTTGAGGCGTCTTGCAGGGTCACAGCACGGATCCAGGCTGAGGAGCAAACAGTCATGTCAGGTTCCCCATGGCCTCAGGCAGCTGGAACTGGCTGAGGAGAACCAGCCACTTCCCTTGTCTCTGTGTGAGCCTAAAATAGCCTGGGTCTATGCCAGTTGTCAGTCTGATTTCTTCTACTTCAGTGCTGAGAAAGGTATAACTAGCGTGCATTAGAAGGTTTTTTTGTGTGTGTGTGTTAAAAAGATGTTTATACTGCATACTGAAAAAACAATCTTCCCTGAGCCAAAAGCACTGGCAAGACAATGAAATACCCCACATCTGAACAATTTCTATCACATCATAGAGCCTGGAGAGGTTTAAAGCAGTGTAAATGCCTTTCTACGTTTCTGGAGATTCTGACCTTGTGTCTGTTGTTTTGCAGCAGAGAGGTTTGATGCCCAGCTGGCCATGAACTGTGGGCTCCCTTGGAAAACCTCTTCCTATGCAGGATGGTATACAGCTCTTGCAGCATTCCTTTTCAGTCACTGACCTCATGCAAATGGCATTTTATCTTCAGAGCTTGCTGCTTTTGTCTGATACACAACTGTCTGCACAAACAGCCCATTGACAAAAGCCTGCAAAGGCAGAACCAGGCACTGAAGCACATGGCTGTTTTGCAAGAGCAACCTTCCCTCTCAAGGCTGTAGATAATGTTCATCACTGTCTTACCCACAGATACTCATCAACAGTGAGAGTCTCCCACCATGTGAGGGAAAACAAGATGGGAAATTAATGTAACATTCACACTCCAGACTCTGCTTGGTTCCTGAAACTGGAGTTGGATGCAGTGGTGGCCCACAGTGTCCTTGTGAATGTATTGTGTCAGCTGTTGATGAAGTTTTCTCTGCCCTGCTCCCTTAATAACTTGTCTTTACTAAATCTCTTTTTGCTGCCTGCCACATTTTTTTTAATGGCAAGTTGCCACTTTTTAAAGTTCTTAAACCAGCCTCACGGAATGGAACTAACACTGATTTCACACACTTTGGCACAGAAATAAATATTTTATGTATGCAGGTAGTCCCACTGAGACTTCTGGACTCATTAGAAGGGATCATTGTCAACTGCAGCTATCGCACCACTTGAATAATAATTACTGCTCTTTATCTGGCATTGCCCCACAAGCCAAAGAGAGGTGGCACTGCTTACCTCTTCTGCACAGACCAACAGAAATAGTTGTGAAGTGGAACATATGCTACATCGTATTCCAAATGAGACACTTCTTAAGTTGGGGAGTACATTTTATTCACCACACACATCCTTTATGGAGAGGGTGATGAAGTCCTGGCACAGGCAGCTCAGTGAAGATGTGGATGACCCATCACTGGAGGTGTTTAAGGCCAGGTTGAATTGGGCACTGGGCAGCCTTGTCTGGCAGATGGCTGGGGATTAAGGTCCCTTCCAACCCAAGCCATTCTATGATGCCTATGATTCTATGATTCTATGGAATAACGCTACCAGGAATCTTTTTAGATGATACACCACATCATATCCCAGAGCAGAGCTCTAAATTAGCGTGTACATAATGTCTATTTAAATAAATATGCATAGACATAGACAAACCTACAGACAAACCTCCTTACATACATATACACTTGGGTATGTGTTGGTTTGCTGCATATGTACTTATAAACACATATGCATACATTATTTACATATTTATATAACTGCATATATATGTATACAGGGACTGCTCCTAAAGTAACGCCCCCCATGTTTCTTGCTGGTAAAAATCCATAGCTAGTGATAGAGACTATGCTGAGAAAGAGTGTTTATGTAGCTGAGAATGTGCTCTATCAAATAGTGTGGAAATAATTAACAGGCACTACTTTCAGAGTGACATGTACTTATATTTATATGTGTGATTGTTTTACTGGCCATTGGCAGAGATTTTTGTTAGCCGCCTTTTTGATTTGCCTAAGCTGAAAGATAATATACTTTTCTAGAGAGATGACAGCTTTAGAATTAGGAAAGAAAGTTTGGTTCAGGTACAGAATTAGGACTGACAATTTCAAAGCTGGGACAATCATTCATAGATTCATAGATTCATAGATACGTTAGGTTGGAAAGGATCTACAAGATCATCTAGTCCAACCATCCTCCTATTACCATCCCTACCCACTAAACTACTAAATCAAATCCCTTAGCACCTCATCTAAACGCTTCTTGAACAGCGCTAGGGATGGTGCCTCAACCACCTCCCTAGGCAGGCCATTCCAATGCCTGACCATGCTTTCAGAGGAAAAATTTTTCCTCAAATCTAATCTAAATCTTCCCCGGCGCAACTTGTGGCCATTCCCTCTCGTCCTGTCACTAGTAATCTGGGAGAAGAGGCTGACCCCCTCCGCACCACAATCCCCCTTCAGGAAGTGGTAGAGTGTAATAAGGTCCCCTCTGAGCCTCCTTTTCTCCAGACTAAACAATCCCAGCTCCCTCAGCCGCTCCTCATAAGACTTGTGCTCCAGACCCCTCACCAGTTTTGTTGCCCTTCTCTGAACACGCTCCAGGGCCTCAATGTCTTTCTTGTAGTGAGGGGCCCAAAACTGAACACAGTACTCGAGGTGCGGCCGCACCAGAGCTGAGTACAGGGGGATGATCACCTCCCTGCTCCTGCTGGCTACACTATTTCTAATACAGGCCAGGATGCCGTTGGCCTTCTTGGCCACCTGGGCACACTGCCGGCTCATGTTAAGCCGAGCATCAACCAACACCCCCAGGTCCTTTTCCTCTATGCAGTCTTCAAGCCACTCTGCCCCAAGCCTATAGCATTGCATGGGGTTATTGTGGCCAAAGTGCAGGACCCGGCACTTGGCCTTATTGAACCTCATCCCATTGATCTCAGCCCAGCTATTCAGCCTATCCAAATCCCTCTGAAGGGCCTCCCTACCCTCAGGCAGATCAACACATCCTCCCAGCTTGGTGTCATCTGCAAACTTACTGAGGGTACACTCAATCCCCTCATCTAGGTCATCAATAAAGATATTAAACAAGATGGGCCCCAATACCGACCCCTGGGGGACACCACTCGTAACAGGACGCCAGCTGGACTTAACTCCATTAACCACTACCCGCTGGGCACGGCCCTCTAGCCAGTTCCCCACCCAGAGAAGAGTGAACCTGTCCACACCATGGACTGCCAGTTTCCCCAGGAGAATACTGTGGCAGACCGTGTCGAAGGCTTTGCTGAAGTCCAGGTAGACTACATCAACAGCCTTTCCCTCATCTACCAGTCTGGTCACCCAGTCATAGAAGGAGATGAGGTTGGACAAGCACGACCTGCCCTTTGTGAACCCGTGCTGACTGGGTCTGATCCCCTGGTTGCCATGCACATGCCATGTGATCTCCCTCAAGATCATCTACTCCATAACTTTCCCTGATACCGAGGTCAGGCTGACAGGCCTGTAGTTCCCCGGGTCTTCCTTACGGCCTTTCTTGTAGATGGGAGTCACATCGGCAATTTACACATTACAGTTCATTGCTTTGCATTCTTACCCCCTAATCCCCAAATATCATCAATAGAAATAATTCCTCAGAAAGGAATAATGACTATAGATATAACCTTCAACTTTCCAGAATGCTGTGGTAACTGTGTAACATCATTTAACCACTGAGACAAAAGGAGAAATACTCAGTAGTGCTCTTTCAGGCTACTGCTCTTGACCTCCTGTAGACTACACTGTCGACATGACAACCTTCAGGAAAAGTAATAGATTTCACTTGTTCCAAGTGAAGCTCTACTACCGTTCTTTGGAGTACAAAATCAGCAACTCTGCATCATAAAGGAACACTGAATTCCATTTACAAGTCCTGTTGCAGTCTTTACACCAAATGTGACATTATATGCAGTATCTAAGAGTCTAACAACAAGTGGAAGAACAAAAATACATTATGAACTCCAACACTCTATAAGCACATTCCACTTCAATGCTGAGCAGTACTAACTCTTCTGTTGTACACTTAGACAGCAGGAAGGACATTAAAATGATATAGTTCAAGAGAAAAAGTTATATTCAGAGATGAAAAATATTAAACCAAAAAGCATTGAATTTGGGCTACAGATTGATTACTCTGAGTCATCTTTGCCTCCCTTCTCGGCCTTCAAGACAGGCAACTGAGTTTTGAGCACTTGAATGATGGTATTCTAGATCCTCCTCCAGCTGAGGCCCAGGGGTCTGGCTGAAGAGAAGTTTGCCTTCAGTAGTCTGAATGGTGTTACTTCAGTTCACATGAAGCCAGAATGATTCGGAGTACAAATTGTTCACACACACACACAGAAAAAAAGATCAAACAGTATCACGTTGTAGAGAGGATACTTCTCACTCCCTGTATAGACAGCAGCACAGAAACATGCTGTATGTTTCTTTTTCTGCATAGTTTCAAATGCTGAAGTGAATTTACCAATGTGACAGTAGTTAGCATTATCTTTGCTTCCCACTATCTTAACTTTTCGAGATGTTGGTCTTCTTTTAAGAGAAGGTCCTGTAGCTCTTCCCAAATTCCTAGAGAATACAAGCACAAAATTCAGCATTGCAGGTACAATTTTCCTTTGGAAAGATAAATTCAACCCTTCTGAAAATAGAGCCTCAGCAGAGAGCTGTATTCAGGCGTACCATATTCCTCCAGGTCTGATTTTTTGCAAAGCCCTGTGTGCAGCAAGTACATGGAGTCCTTTCTTGGGAGCAAAATACAGTGTTTCTCTCCTCATTCTTGTGTGACTGAATCACAATGCATATTGCCAGGTCTCATCAGTATTTAGAACAGGTCACAGGGTTGGTGTGATGGAGGAAGACACATCTGAGGGTCTCTGTTCAAAAAATTGAGAGGGAAAGCCTTTGGCTTATAGTGCTCTGTCACAACAACAGCTAATGTGTGGTGAAGAGAGAAATTTGCAAGCTTTTTTAGTGCTTCCAGGTGGATTAGTATTTGACACTCTGCAGAAAACACCCATGTTTGTTGACCTTTATTTTTTCTTTGTGGGAACAGTCACACTCTCTAGTCATTGGTTTTCTTGTGGCTTTCCCACTGAGTGTGTAAGAACAGGATGTTCAAGAGCTGTCCCATATGGTGGCATGCTGTCTATTGTTCAGATGACTGGCTTCAAGCACTGGCTGGCTTTCACTTTTTGCTTTGAATGGGTTATGGATGAAACTTGCATCAACTGATGGAATGGGATGAAGAACTGGGGTCCCAGTGAAGGATGAATCCACAGAGGAGCTTCTTTTCATTACTTGAATTTAACACATCTGCTGCAGCTACATTTCTTTGTGTATTAAGGGCATTATGGTTTAAATTAGAGGGATATTTTAAGATCATAAGAATAGAATTCTTAAATTCAGTGCTGTGTATTTTTGGTTTCATTCTAATTCTTATTTATTTTCACACATTTGTTACTTGTCCAGAACTTTAGATAATGTGTCTGTTTGTGTGTTTATTTTGGATGTTTGCTATAATTTGGTTAAATGTAGATTTACCAGTAGACTTTGTTAAGCTGGTTTTCTAGTCTCCTGGACTTTTAAGAGCATTCACATATACAACTGAGTGGAAAGACAAAAGCTGTCTGACTTATATGCAGTAAAATGCAAAATAAATAAATTAATTAAAATTAAAATAATAATTACAAAAAAAAATACAATAAAGAAAACAGATTGACTGCATTTTCTCCTGTCAATAACTGTTTACTTTCTTTCACTTCCACATTTTTTCTCTGTTCTTTCCACATACAGGGAGAAATTGTAATGCCATAACAAGAATCCATATAGAAAAGCTATTCTCTATTTTGGGTAAGAGAATAAAGTACCCAGAGTGTACCAAATTATATAATGCTAAGCCCTGAAAGTAATGGTTACAAGCTGCTTTCTGACTTCAGCAGGTAACCAATCTCTGTCTGTGAAGATTGGTGGTCCTTGCAATTTTGTCCAGGTCATTTAAAATGTGTTTTTCAGGGTTCTCAGTGAATGGTCATTGTCTTGTCTAGGTTGTCCATCCAAATAAATTAGCCTTAACTAACAGTTTTTCAGGTTTGTATAGTATTAAAAAATAATAATTATAAAATTAAAAACAACAACAAAAAGAAAACATAGCCAAGATGGAAACTTTGTGACAGGGTACATAGCTAAATCTTACTCTTTAAAATTTAGCATAAATTGAAGAATAAGGAGGTCACTATAGGAACAGGTATGTTTCGTATATTTTAAAACACTTACTAATGAAATATCTAGATTTTCATTAAAAAAGAAAAAAAAAAAAAAGGAGGAGGGGTAAATAAGACAATAGTTGATAGATAAAGTAACGGTTTGTCATAAAGTCAGACCAAGCAAGATATTCCCAATGATATATGCATAGACTATTTTGCCTCCTCAGGGAAAATCGCAGCACATCTGAAGGCAGCACTCCCAGAGCTGTTTTCCTTGCCCATTTTCTTCTCCATGTGACCAATCCACAAAAATTCATCAAGTCAAATGTTAAAACTGAACTCTTCCAAAGGTTCGGTTCAAGGAGGTTTTTATCCATAGCTGTGATGTCTGAACATCAGTAAACATGAGCAGCTTTGCCAGGATTTTCTCAAAACTGTGTGTCAGACTTTGTCAAGAAGAGCTGCTTTCAGAGGCAGGAATGCAATTTTGCCACTTTACAGGCAAGATTGCATTTTCTTCCCAAATCACTCTAGAGTGGCTTTCCACTCTAATTTATTCTTTTCAGGAAGGATTATTTTGGATGGGGGAGAGTGGGGGGCAATAGCATCCTTGTGCCACAGAGCCCTGGCTGCTGCATGTAGATGACGTCCTCAGGGGTGGTGTGCACCGGTCTGGGAGCACTGCACCAACAGGACTATTAAGTACACGCTCTATTTGAGCGAGCATGCACTCTGGATCTCTTCTCTCTCAACTCATTATCAGTGGTGTGTGTGTGTTGGGATGGGGGGACTGACTGAAATTGCAAATGAGCTAATTTTCTTTTGCAACTGTGCATCAGGAACTGAGAAGTTCTTAGCACTTTTTTTCTTCCCAAGCAGATCCCATACCCCAAGGAGCACATTTAAGGGCCCTTCCTCTACTCATACATGTTCTTTTTCTATCTATCCCAGTTCAAATTTCAACAGCACTACTGTGGAGGGAAATACTTGCTAAAATAAAACGTGATGCCTGGAAGAGAAAGAATTATCCAAATCTAATTATTAGACACTGCAAGCATTTTGAGAGTCAGAGATCCTACTGAGATGGTAGAATGCCTCGTAAGTAATGCAGCAGACAGGTTTTATTTCATTTCTAGGAGACTATTCATCTGTGGATACAAAGAATCTTTGATAACTATGTGCACACACAAAAAAGCCACTATCATTTTAGTGGCTTCATCTATTATTAGCTAGTGAGTACCACTGATACACCGTACAGCACAACATATGAAGTGTGCCCAACTTGTAACTGGTATAATCAGGGAGTAAACAGCATGCTGATTATTGGCACGACAGCAAACACATGGAAGGAGTGTATAATAAGAAACAATTTTATCCAGAAATCCTTCACAAAGGTTTTGCACAGCTCTTGAGGAAGCAAGGATTAGTGCAGCATGCTGTAAACCCACAGAGAAGAACCCACCAACATCTGGTCTCAGACAAGGTCTTTAGAGACCAGTGCTGCAAAATTGCTGAAACTATTCTAATGATGACAGTTGGACTGTGACACATTTCTGCAAAGACCCAAAAACCTTAATATGAAAGAACAAATATTACATTTTTAGACTTTATATTTGATATTGAGAATATTATTATTAATTGGTTGATAGGAAGACATTATGAACAAGTTCTCATAAAATTTCTTTCATTAATTTGTAAAGCTTTGGTTTTATATGGACAAAAGTTTTCTTGTGCAACATACAACATTTGAACACTTGAACTCAATTTGCCTAAGCAGGGTGACTTCTATTTATTCTGATCCAACAGTTATCAACTTTCCTTCTTTGTGACAGGTGTTGTCAAGAGAGACTTGTCAATTATATATCTACTGAATCCAGTTGGTGCCCATCCATGAACGGTGTCCCCCAGTGCTCAGTACCTGGGCCACTCCTATTCAACATTTTTATCAATGATCTTGTTGAAGGAATTGAGTGCACTCTCAGTTAGACTGCACATAACACCAGGTTGGGATAGAGTGTTGATATGCTGGAGGGTAGGAGGGCACTACAGTGGGACCTGGATAGGCTGGATTGATGGGACTATGTAAACAGTATGAGTTTCTGTAGGCTCAAGTGTCAGGTACCTCATTTCGATCACAACAATCCCAGGCAACCCTACAGGCTTGGGGAGGAGTGACTGGAAAGCTGCCTGACAGAAAGGGACCTTGGTGTACTGATGGACAGTCAGCTGAATATGAGCCAGCAGTGTTCCCAGGTGGCCAAGAAGGCCAATGGCAACGTGGCCTGTCAGGAATGGTATGGTGAGAAGAGCTAGAGAAGTAATCTGACCCCTGTACTCGGCTCTGGTGAGGCTCCACCTCAAGTACTGTGTATGGTTTGGGGCACCTCAGTACAGAAAGGACATTGAGGTGCTGGAGCAGCTCCAAAGAAGGGCAACAAAGTTTGTGAAGGACTTGGAGAATATGCCCTAAGGGGAGCAACTGAAGGAATGGGGGCTGTTTAGCACGGGGAAGAGGAGACTGAGGGGAGACATTATTGCTCTCTTCAAATCCCTGAAAAGTGACTGTCGTGACAGCGGGGTTGGTCTCTTCTCACTGGTGACAGGACAAGGGGAAATGGCCTCAAGTTGTGCCAGGGGAGGTTCAGGCTGGATATAAGGAAAAACTTCTCTACAGGAAGGGTTGTTAAGCACTAGAATAGGCTCCCCAGGGAGGTGTTTGAGTCACCATTCCTGAATGTGTTTAAAAAACATCTGAATGTGGTGCTCAGGGACAAGACTTAGCAGTGGGTTGTTAGAGTTAGGGTAGTATGGTTTAATTACGGTTGGACTCAATGATCTTGAAGGTCTTTTCCAACCTGAGTATTCTATGATTCTATGATTCTATCCTGCATTCAGCTGCTGCTTCCAAGTTCTGCAATATCTTTGAGGCTTCAGATTCCCCAAACACAGTTTACTTAGGGTAGCTTTGTTACAGAAAGAGTTCTCAAATGATGCCTGGAGTAGTGATAGAAATACACGTCTCTAACAATATCCTTCTAGTTCACACTAATGCTGATAAATTGCAATATTCAATACAATTTTGTGGTAACACTGTGAGTTAAAGTGCTCTCAATAACATAAAAATTACCAAAGTGCACCTCCACAAAGCGTGCTGTTCGTAATTTTTCAGTCAGTTAATATGGAAAATGTAAAGGAGAGTAGACTGTTTTCTATATCAACAGTTCACTGAGAAGATTGTTTTAATTACAAGGCTCTCACATCTTTTTATATTAGGTGTCTTGTTGAGGTTGAAAAGCCATTAATGTCTCAATGTCTTGGAAAGCTTTCTCTACAATTGTATAACAGCTACTTAGCAGTTATATGAAGCATACCATTTAAACAAAATTTAAGTCCACAATTACTCTGTTAATAAAATGTAAATTTAAAAATACATGCAACCATCAGGAAGATGGAACATTTAATTCTCACTTAGCTTCCCACAGAATGAAGGGTTAATTTGGTAAAAGAGGTAAGAAGACTGCAGTAATTGCTCTTATCTGCTGTTTCGTGGGTGAAAATAACTTCTAAGACTTTGAATTCTGAGGCCTAAATCAAGTCTTCATTTTATCTAGCTACAACTCCCCTGGAACATTAGAAGGAACAATTAGCATAGATCTACTTGTGTATCTTAAGTTATGGTTAATGCATGGGAATGGTGTGCTTAATTTTACTGCTATGAAAATATACCCCTGGAGAATAAAAGAAAGACTTTTGAGTTCACGACAGTAAAAAGGGAAGAGCTTGATTTGTTTACCTTCTCTTTTATGATAACCTTTCTCTCTCTGGTCCTAATCCTCCATGAAGAGTAAAAACAATATGGAAAAGTGACGAAGAGGATTCCTGAGAAGTAAGGGGTTCAGCCTGGGCAATTGTAATATCGAATACTTTTCCACAGTGTTTAACTAAAAGATAGCATAGACACTTACAATTTCTTCCAGCAAAGCTATTTTCTGATGAATATATATATTAAGACTTTCTGTGAATGCCATTAACATGAACAGGAGGAATAATGACTATCCAAGAGAAGGAGCAACGCAAGTCAGGTCTTCTTTTTAAGAAAAAGTAGGGACTTGGGTTGCTGGATCAGTCAGGAAAGTCACTACAGAAGGAAAAACAAGAGTAAAGTTATGACAGTAAAAGTATGTTTCAATGAACAGAAAATAAACTTATGGTACCACTGAGAGTAGTGCTCAGGAAGCAGGGAGCAATATGTAAAAAGAAGTTGCCTTCACTGGTACTGAACATCATACTGATGTCAGGGAATATGCCTCAGTACAGAGATCAGCACTGAAATTTCCAGCACAAGGGGACAGGGCAGGGGCAGGGGCAGGGCAGGGCAGGAAAGGGAACACAATTGTTCCTGTAATCGTGAATTACTATACAAACCTGACTGACTTTCACCCCCAAACATCACTGAACGCCAAAGGTACTTTATTAAAGCCAAGAGTAAGAGCTCTTTGCACCTGCCTGAATATCTTAGCCATATATATATGTTTATTCACTCCCTAGAGGCTTCTCAGAAACCAGCAATTTGAATATTTGCTCTTGTCTTTGAATAACAGGCATATTGGGAAGTCACATCTGCTTTTGCGACAGATTCTGCTCCTGCTATTCCTTTTCTAGTAAAGCTCCCTATTGAATTAATTAACCCTTCGTTTCCACACTGTGTATCGTCCTGATCAGAAAAATGTTAAGGAGCAGATCCTAGGAAAGATGTAGACATATAACTCCTAACATGCACTTGAATAGAATTTAAAATCCTAAGGCATAGTTGATGTGGTCCTATATGGTTTGTTTTGGAAATGTTGAAGTGAGTGAGCTATTTTTCAATTCATGGAAGCTCAGTTTTGACTCCAGTTCTTCTTTTGGTGTTGCTTGACCTTGGCTGTAAAGGTCAGGCTGTTATTCACATTTCCTAAGGAGCTCACATTTCAGTTTTTGACGAAGAACCTTATTTCAATATTTCACAGGTTGAAATTTTACAGTGAAGAATGTTTCCTGTTATGTTACCCTGATGATCAGTAAATTATTAAATTCTGTCTCCCAACAAACCACAGTGAATAAAAACATGAATTTTCATGCACAGTTTCACCCATCTACTCCATTTCAGTGCTCACTATCCATTCTGAATTAGTTTGTAGCTACAAAGAAAGCTGCTGTGTTTTTGCAGTGTCTTATAAATTTGCCATTAAAGGCTATATGTAAATAATTCAGCACATTTTTTTAAAAGTGCTAAGCCATATCATTTCCTGTGTTGTCTGTATTATGGAAGTTCACCGCCCAGAAAATTAGCCACTGCTATTTATTGTGTACCACTGTAGCCTATATTCCAGATCAGGGTGAAATCAGTGGGAAGAAAAGTAGAGACTGAACACTGTACTTGGAAAAAAATAGAAACAGTGAAAACAAAAAGTTTACTGCAGTAGCTGGTCTGCAGTAACTTACAAATTACTAACAACTTATGTAAGTTTTACATGCCTATTCCATCTGCTATTCATTAAAAAAACACGTTGCTATGGTAACTGCCACTTGCCATGGTATTTATGCTGCTTCTGATGTACAAAGCATAGTTTGTGTAGGAGTGTGTGTATGTATATGATGTGGCAGCTGTCGTCTCTGCCATTTTGTTGCTGCTCTAGAAAAAAATAAAGCAAGTAGTGGCTATGAATACTCATTTGAGTAACGATACTCGCACCCATTTGACTAAGGGCCCACACAAAGCTCCACATGGTTATCATCTGACCAACCCACACACGGAGTGTTCTCACAAGGGGGCAGAGCTGGGTGGGTTACCTTTAAAAATAACACTGGTATCTGTCACAGAATTAACTGGCTGCAGGCAAAAAAGTAACCTTATTTTTAGTGACAAGTAGAAAACAGGGGCTTTAGGAATGGCCCTCTTCATCTTTTAAAAATACACATGGGAAATAGCGTGAATGTCTATGCCCTTTAAAACTATGTACGTTTTTTGTGCAATGAAGGAGAAAATTCAAAGCTCTTCTTATTTTTACTCATTCTTCCTATTATTTAAATAAATAAATAAATAGATAGATAGAGAGTGCTTGCTAAAATGGATAAAACAGTAAGAAGAAGAGACAAAGACTTTGTCCAGTACTCAAATCGTACTGACTCTCTTTTGAGTTTTAATGGTTCCATGGTATTATGTTTGTCGTTGATTTAATTTTGACATTTCACAGGAAAAATATCATTCAAGAGGCTATTTGCACACCATTTTAACTTCATTTAACATAAATTGATATCTGCCACAAAATTCAAAGAGGGATCTTACAAAATGACTAACTTGCTGCTGAAGAGTTTTTTAAGTCCATGTTCATCTTCTAAACTGACAAAAAAAACTGTAGCTTTACAGTTGAAGCCACACACCTTCATTTTTATCATCTTTTCCTGCAAGAAACTATTAGCAAACTGCTATTTCAAAGTTCATGAGTATGATCTGTCCTCATCAGTGACCTGTTACGGTACTGAAAATAAAATATCTTAACTTGTTGAATTTGCTTTTTGTTCAATGAAAAAAAAAAAAATGAGGAGAAAAGTAAAGGCTGCAGTGCCTTCATCTGCAACAATTTAAATAGTTTGATAGTTAAGGGAAAAACACTACTTTGTGGAATTTGCCCACTTGAAAGTCTGTTCTCAGAAAGCATGGAGTAGCCTACTTTCATTAAAACATACCCACAAACTGATTAATAAAATGAGATGGAAGGAAGGGGCAATACCGATGATACTGGATATTAAAAAAAGCAGTCTGGCTATATTTATTAGTGTTCTTGCACAGTTCTTGACAATGACAAATCAACAAACCGTATTGGAGTCCTTTATTACAGGAAATGAACTAAAGCAGCTGGTGCAGAGCTGTTGCATGTACTTCTTCAGCTGACTTTCAGGTGTTTCAGATTCATCCTGTTCAGAACTCTAGATCAGAAATCATGATATACAGCTGTGCAAAGATTACAAGGATGCAAATAGATGGCTTCCTTTGGTAGAATGTGTTTGTTCCTTACTGAAAATATCTCTAATGTGTGTGTGTTGAGCAGAATAAAAAGCAAGAATCACTTATTCATGTGGATGAGATTTCAGGCAATGGCTTTGCACATTATAGAATCATTTATAGCCTTAATTATAAAATGGTCTTTCTCATTAGATTTCTCTTTTCATACTTGCATATGAGACTCCATGCACTTGCACAGGTGTAGATGACCACAAGAATCTAACTGCACTTCGCAATAAAGTGCCTGATCCTGTCTCGGGAACATGCTGAATTGTGCCTATTTGCTCTTACAAACGGATGATTAAAAGCACAAAACATACGAACTGCAAAATTCCACCCGTCTCCAAACATTACTGATATAGCAGCCTTCACTCCTCTCATTTCACTTCTAATGTTTCTGACCCCAGCAGCCTGCTCCAGCAGGCAGGGAATTACCAGAGTCAACATGTCATACGTTGACCCCTAGACAACAGCCAGAGCGAAGTTATCACAGGAGTCATTACAGCCTTAGAAAAGGAATCCTCAACTGGCCGCTTAAACCTGCTTCTTGCTGTCAGGATGATGCAAAGCAGCAGCATCAAGTCACAGAAACTGGCATTTTCAGTTTTTAGAGCAAAAGAGTGAATAACAATCATGTGTTAAGTAGTTTTAGGATTCCTCAGGCATAGCCTTGCTTCTATGTACTGTTGGATTTTTCCTAGAAAGCTGTTAACATTCATAACTAAATCCATCACACAAACAGTATCTCAAAACATACATAAAAAATTGAGTTCTGGTCAGTTTGCATTCCCACTTAGAGCTAGGCTTGCTAGCAGCTGTTAGGCAATCTTATCCTGAACCAAATCTCTTATCCCAAACCAAATCGGATCCATATTTGCTTTTAAGTTCAGGACCAGAGTGAAGTATTTTAAGAACTACAAAATCTAGGGTGGGAGGATTTTATTTCAATGAAAATAACTACTTTATTTGTTAAACTAGATTAAAGTGAGAGCGATTTATACCTCTAAATAATACCTCTATGGCATTAACCACTGATATTTGGCCCAGGTTGTTCCACACAGTTAAATGGTGATATTTTATCTACCACTGCATTTCTTCTCTCTGTATATTCAGCTTTAATTACCCTATTGTTCGGGATAGTACTTCAAGTAGTCATAGCTGTTGTGCAACAGGCAGCTGGGGAGACATCTTCAACTTTAAATGCTGTTACAGGTTTTTGCAGGTGTGTTTGATACCAGCACAGCATAAATGAAGTTATCCAATGCAAGAGTTAGACAATATGGACCACATGCACAGAGGGGTAATTAGCACAAGCAGGGGAATAATCTACAATAGTGGAAAAATAAACAGAGCTCATTCACGATGAACCTGAAATCCCAATTACATAGCAGAACACAGATGTTAGTCCTACAAAATAAATACAATTGGCACCTTTGGGTTATGATTAAATCCTGCAGGCACTGAACAAAATATATACCTTTTCCCTTTATAACGCATTTTACTTTTAGCTTGGAAGCAAACATTTTTTTGCACCCAATTCCCATCGTAGTTATTTATATAAAGAAAATGATATTTAGTATCATTCCTTCTCTAGCTTATAACATACAAGAATCTCCTCTCTCCCTCTCAAGAGAGGGATAGCAAAACTAAGATCAATGATTCTGACAATATAATCATCCAAGCCAGGATTTCCCAGGAGCACAATTAGTCCTCCCTTTCTTATTCTCAAGTATAGACCTTATTCCCTTGCCCCTGGCTAACTCCAGACCATTTCAACAAAATATGATTCAACACCATTCCTGGAACACAACCCATTCTTCAGAATGCCTCTGAAGATGTCAAGTGAGTCTCAAAACTCCTTCTTTCAAGGTGTCTCCTTGACACTATGCCAGAAAGTGACCATGGAAACAACAACAGCATTTTAGGTTGTCATGTACGTATGTTAGGAAGGTGGGTGTTGAGATCACAGTGGTTTACAGGCTTATAATGGAATCACACTATGTAAAACACTGGTTGTCTGCTTTGCTGTGCATAGAAAACACAGCACAATACACCTCCTGTTGCAGAGTAATGAAGTCTGTCCTTATGGGATATTTCACATATGTATTTCTAAGAAGAAAAGCAGTAAATTGCTATGAACTCCAAGGATAAAGCACAGTGTTTAGCATGTGGCACAAGCAAGAAATTAGAGCTTTTTTTATTCCTGTCAACCATACTGCACAAAGACCAAGATTTTAAAAAAGAAAAAAGACCATGGTACAGAAAAATGCTTTTACTTTTCTTTTTCTTATTTAATCTAAATATTATTAACCCAGTTTTCCACTTCTGAAGCTGATTTTCACAGTGGAGCTCCTCTTCGGCCTTAATACTCAGATAACTATAAAAACGATGAGCATCATCTTAGATTTAGTGAGAAAAGCAGGATCTCTGAAATTAAGGGCTTTAATGCAATTTTTTAGGCATCTAGCCACCCAATAGAACTTCAGATTTTATTTGGAAAGCAAAATTTTTATCAGTGCCAATAAGAGCCATTTGTGTACTCAAATGGGGCATCCCAGGACAGGAGATGTGGTAGGCTTCTGTGTGTTGTAATACTTCAGCTGTAACATTTAAAATCAAATAGCCAGCTCAGTGAATTTACAGCATTGCCCAATTTTTGCTGGTCTTGGGAGTCTTCAGTAGAGGGTCAGTAAGGGCATCAGGCATTGAGGGTCTCCACAACTGGAGAAAGAAAAAAGCCAGAAGATATTTCACATTGTACTACTGAGTGGTTCTGTTGTATTGCTGGGAAGGATGGTTAGCTGGCACTGGGGACCCATGTTGTTTTTTCCATCCTACCCTATATATCCTCTAATACTATTTACTTTCTGCTTGTCTACCACCCTAAGTGGCATTTTGTCTCTTTCTTGGTTTGGGTTGTAGGCCCGACTTGGATGTTTTGAAGCTACATGGAACAGGAATAATATTCACTGATGTCATCATATTTCAGGTTTTCTTCTTCACTTAATTCAGACTACTGAAAGATAAGGAGATACAGGTCAGAGGTAAGCACTTGAACCATTTCCTCTAAAGCTGGCTAAGCAGGTGGGAAGAATTGAGGTACAAGTTTAACTTATCGTTAAATACTTTCAGAACAAACAGACCTGGTCATTCCTATCATCACTTTTGGAAGTTCTTTAGTGGCCAGAGCACTGTAGAAATAATTTGTGCCACTCAGTGATAAGCTTAGGATACTCAGCATGTGGTCAGTACTAGCCAAGAGAGCTCATGAGAGAGCCTAGCACTTGGTTGCCTGGTGTCTTGATCACAAAATGAGCCATCTCTGCTAAGCTGAATTTCTTCTGAATCGAGAAACTAGTAAGTAATCCCCAAAATAAGTTGAAGATCGCCATGGAGTTTTTGCCTGAAATTTAGGTTCTCAACTGTTGTCCTGCAGTAAGTGCCTATATTGTTAATCAGCTCCTGGCTGTATCATACAGCTAAGATTGAAACTGTGACTAAGCAGTGGGAAATTAAGGCTGAAGTCCAACTGCAACCCTAAAATTTATTATAGTTGCATTAGGATGCAGAGCTCTAGGTCATGAACCAGGGTCCCACAAGATTAGGAGCAATATAAATATGTAACCGTCTAGCACAAGCTTGCAGTCTTGTGTTTCTTATTTCCTATTTTATAGGCAATAAAAGGTTCAGGGGAAACTGGGGATTCATGAAATTAGGTCCACCAAAATATAAAGAATGATGCAACTTGCACTTGTGGGATTTAACCTCTTATTCTTTTCCATTAATTCGAATTCTTTGCAGTCTTCTCTTGTCATTGCTTTGCTAGTGTCTTTATGCTGTTTCATGCTTCATTTTAGCCTTGTTTTTTATTGAGGCTATTCAAGTTTGGGAACAAATCAACTAATTATCAGCAAGGATAATAACTGGCAGGTACTCATTTCATTTTACAGAATTTAAACCTTCATCTGCCCCACTGCCAGCAATGATGCAAATGTGCTGTGAAGGTCAAGATTCTCAAGATGCTCAGAAACAAGTTAAAGTGAGGTGCAAGAGGTGGCTGGCCCTTGGACCACAGAATCAGCATGTCAGCACAAAATTACAAAACACAGGTGCTTCTTTCCAATGTGATGCATTGCTGAAACGTGGAGTTTCAGTAGCCCTCAGACCTTTGCTCCCACCTGTGCAATGGTCTAGATTTTATTCTCAAGGGAGGCTTGCAATCATTGCAGGAGTAATGTCTTTTCTGAGATCTCCTGGAGCTTTTTCCCTGCAGTGACTTTGCCTGACTAAGTAGCAAAGAGGGAATGGAGAAATGCAAACAAAGTCTGTTTTGTTGTTTGCTCTGTCTTCGCTTTTCTTTTTCAAAACATACTCAGAAGAATGACAGAAGCCTCACAATAGAAGATCTTTACTGAAGATATCTTCTCTTATTTGCAGCTCCTGGAGTAGAATCAAAAGCACTGGCAGGCTATACTAGCTTAAAACTGTGTTATTTGACAGGTAGAGGTTTTATTGTTGGAGTTTTAATTTTATTTCTGCATCCTTTACATAAAGACAGGGGATGAGGGGAGAAGAAAAATGAAATGAAGTGAGGAGGCATTTATGCCCTACAAAGAAAATCGCAGTGACATTTTGGGTTTGCAGGGAATTCCACACTCTATGTTCATTTAAACTCTTAGGTAAACACAACAGCTATAAAAACTGAGGGCCTGAGAAATCACATACGCAAGGAACCTAAGACTAATAAAGAGTAGGAAAAGGAATGGCAGCCATTAAGTTGGAACAACAACAGAAACAATTCCATCACGTAAATGGAAGGAATTGCAATGGAAAATATATAATATGGAACAGCAAAGGGGACAGGATAACAATTTACTGAAACTTCTGTGCCTCATGCTTTGGAGTAACAATGTGATATTTGGCAAAGAAGAGTATGCCCTTTGCATGAACCCTTTATCCATACATCCCAGAATCTGCCTTCAGTAAAACTGCTTCTATTCATATGTATTGAAGAAAAGATTTAGATTTAATGTGATCAAGAATTAGCAGTAAAACTAGGTAGATTTAAGTAAAAAGTAAAAGAAGGTCGTAAAAAAGACAGAATCAACCAGAATTTGATAATTTCAGAATTTGCTAAGGCAAAAACCCAGAATTTCAGAATTTGCTAAGATAAATCTGAAAATTGCCAGTCACATCCTCCAATGCTTTTTTATGCACTCTTTCTAGTCAGACCAGTTATGCCTAGATCTGTCCAGTGCTTTTGTCCTGTGGATGATGAGCAACTACTTCTTGATGGTAGTGAACTAGTTTAAGTGACAGTAGAACAAAAGCTTGTACCCAAATGACAGTGCTCAAACTAAAACCAGAAATCCTTTTTGGAATTGTTTAGCTTTTACATATTGCCATCAACACTTTGTCATTCCATAAAATATCCTGCTTTTCAGGTACTTATCAAATATCACACTGTAATTTTTTTTCTTACTTATCTATTTTCTTTTTCTCATTGAATTTAAGCAGTAATATAAACCTAGTCCCTAATAAACTAAGGCTCTTTTTCCCTATGGCTGGAAGAAGCATTCTTATTCTGCAAACACTTAAGTTTTGAAGGGAAGGACAGTAATTACAAAAGGACAGAGCAAATGGAATTAAGGGATTGTGTGCTTTTGAGAAATTGAACAGGAAATAATAAAAATCTGTTTAAGAAGAATGATGTTCACTAAAAATGGTAAACAAATGCAACTGTAACTTTTGGCATTAGCCCATATTTTCATTTCTCTCCCTCCCTTTTTCCTAAGGTTATGTCAATCTCTACGACTAGTCACTTACGGCCATTGTAAGGATGGATCCTGTGTATGTGATTCCTGTCAAATACCTGATCAGTTGTAAGTTACACTAAAAGATAACAAAAACAAACAAACAAACAAAAAAAGATAGTCTGCCCCATATATTCATTTATTCCGCAGGGTCTCATTGATCAAATAGGCTGTTTTTTTTCCAACACTGATATGAAGAGCCAGATTCTGTAAATGTGAAACCAAAAATTACTTGATTAGGAAAAAATTGAAAAAGTTGTATCATGATAATTGTCATATTTTGGACCCTGTTCAGAAAAAGTGTGTTTATTTTGTTCATTTGTTTACTTTAAAAATGCCATTCCTATTTACTATGATTTAAAAGTCCATACATAAATAATTCTGGGAGCAATTACCAAATGTTGTGATTGTAGAAACATATTTCTATGTATTTATGTGAACAAGCCACTGCACATTTTTAAACATTATATTCCACTGGATTCCATGTCTTCCTGCTTAGTATTCTGCCAGATATTTGTCTATATCGTCTCTAGGATATAATTTCAGTTTTATGAAAATAAATGCATTTTACTTGTGAAAGACGAAACCTCCCAGCAAGACATGTTTTGAGGGCACATCACTGTGAGACAAATAAAAATTATGGTCAAGAAATTCCCTTTTCCCTCCTCTTGTAAATAGCACCGTGTTGTGAGAACGACTTGAAGGAAGCATGCCTTCAGCATGCTGTTCCCTGCGGTTTGGTTCTGAGAGTCTCAGTTTAGGTCAAGAGCTGCAGCTGCTGTTTGAGGGATTTTCCCAGATCTGGGTGTTTCAGGTGTTGGTTGACGCTTCTAGCACTGAGACCTGTCATCACCCTGACAGGGTATGACATAAGGGGAAGTTACAAGAAGCAGTAAGGCACAAATGCAAAAAAAAACTCATGCAGATACCAACCAACAGTACAAGCAGAAATTGTTCAGAAAATGCTTAGAGCTCCCTGAATAGGGAAGCTTTCTCATACCAACTTTCTGATATAGTACTATGCCATCTACTATAGAAAACTCAAAAAAAAAAAAAAAAAAAAAAAAACCCAAAAAAAAAAAAAAAAAAAAAAA